>JAADXX010000549.1:0-19904 GCA_023338025.1 Phytopythium oedochilum | reverse complement strand
CGTCTTCAAGACGTCCAAGCGGTGTGTCGAGCAGCTCCAAGCTCAAGGCGCGGACTTCATCATCGCGCTGACGCATCTCCTAATCGAAGAAGACAAGCTGCTGGCTCGACGAGTCAAGGGAATCGATGTGATCCTCGGTGGACACGACCACGAACCGTTCACGCTCTATGAGGGCAACACGTTCATCCACAAGTCGGGACAGAACGCCATGTGGCTTGCTAAACTCGATCTTCAGTTGTCCAAGTCGTCTGCACACCCCGAGCGTCCGATCGAGATCTCGACACAGTGGAGCATGATCGCAAACCAGCGCGTCCCTCCCGACGCGTCGTGCCAGAAGATCATCCGCCAGTACACCAAGCTGATAGAGGAAGAAGACCGACTCGGCGGCGCGAACCGCGTGCTAGCCGTACTTGCGCGTCCGCTGTCAACGCGAACGGCGGCGCTGCGTTCGCGAGCGTGTAACATGGGCAACCTGGTGGCCGATGCGCTTCGATGTGAGCTTGGCGCAGACTTTGGACTTATCAATGGTGGGTTTATCCGCGGCAACCACGAGTACAGCTCCGGCTCAAGCCTTACGGCAGGCATCCTCAACCGCGAGATGCCGTTCCCGCGTCCGGGCGTACTCATCCGCATCCGAGCGCGCTTCCTGCTTGACGCGATCAGCCAGCACTTGTCCAAGTACCCTCAGATGTCTGGGTCGCACCCGCACGTGTCGGGTCTGCGGCTGACGGTCGACACGACGCTTCAGCCGCCGGTGGTGACGGAGATGCTGGACGAGTGCGGGCAGGAGGTCGACCCCGATGCGGTCGTACTAGTGGCGACCACCAAGTTCCTCTCGCAGGGCGGCGACGGCTGCACCGCCTGGCTCCGGGGCGAGGTCGTGCGTACCGACCGCACGGTGGCCGAGCTCGTCGCCGCGTTCGCAGAGAAGAAGCGCGTGCTTGTGTACCCCGAGGACGAGGCCCGGATCACCTTCGTTGAGTAGAGCCTTTCGCGGTGGTAGAAGAAATAAATACATAATCGCACCCCTCAGCTGCGCATGCTATCCTTGGGCGGCTCGAGCCACTCCGTAATTTGCCACGATGGAGCACCCTGCATCGTCGGCCTCCTGGCTCTCCGCCTTCTACACGCAAAATGCATCTCACCCAGTCGTCGACGGTTCCGTTCGTGGCCTCCTGGTCTCCCTCCAGCAGGGATTCATGTGCAGATGGACGGAATGCCAGCAAATGCTGATCCAATCAACCGTGAACGCCACGCAGCGAATTGTCCACGAAATGCTGAACTGCTGAGTCAGGCAACGTTCGCGTAGGGGTGTTTTCGACCGTAGAGTATCTCGGGGATTCGATTCGAGCGTCCACATCGGAGTGTCCTATAGGACGACACCGATCATCATCGAGCCTCGGCCCATCCATCGGGTGGACTCGCTTGGTATGGCGACTGCTGATGGTTTCACCATGTCTCAGAAGATGGACCGAGCGCACCAACACTAACACTAACTTCATCTTGAGTGAAGGTATTCAGCCGCGGAATATCGATCGCTCGGCGCATCCTTTGCCGACGCAAACTGTGTTGTCGACACCACAGGACGGCGGCGTCCAGGGCATTGAGAGCCTCGGCGATCCGCGATACCAAAGTGCTCTGGACGGCGATTCCGTTGATCCGGAAGATCAGGAATCATTCTGAGCCTATCCAGTAGCCACCGTTTCCACCAATCAACGTCTTGTATGACAATTAAATTTATTACGATTGGTTCAAATTCAACCAATAAACGTCCACTCATACGTCAGCCTGACATCATGTCGCGCCAAACCGCGCCGCTCGTCCGTCGGCGACGCCACTTGGCGATTCGCGCTCGTCTCTCTCCATCTCCGTACCTGTCCGCCTGCCCGCTTCTCCGCTCTGATAGATATCCATGACGAACTGGCGCCGGAAGCTGGACGCGGACGACCAGGCGGCCACGGTCGTCGTGCTGTCCGTCAACGACGTGTACGACCTGCACCCGGACGAGCACGGCCGCGGCGGACTCGCCGAGTTCGCCACGCTGCTCGAGCGCGAGCGCGCGGCCGTGCCCGCGGACGCGACGCTGCTCGTGACACTCAACGGCGACTTTCTGTCGGGCTCGGAGATCGGAGAGCGCTGCAAGGGGTGCGTCTGCAGAGTCCGACTGTCTTCTACATCACGGTTGGTGGACTGACTCGGCTGCTCTGCTGTCTTTTGGCGACGCTGTTAGCGCGCACATGGTCGAGCTGCTCAACCACCTCGGCATCGAGTACGTCGTACTAGGGAACCACGAGTTCGACTTTGGGTCGCATGTGCTGCGCGAGCGCATGCAGGCGTCCAAGTTCACGTGGTTCGGCTCCAACATCCTCGACCGCGCGACCGGCAAGATCATGGACGGCGTCGTGGACACGGAGGTGGTGGAGCTTAGCGACGGACTCAAGCTCGGCCTCTTCGGCGTGTGCACCCAGGAGACGCCGCAGCTGTCGTACCCTGGAGAAGATGTGGTGTTCGACGACGTGTTCAAGACGGCCAAGCGCTGCGTCGACCAGCTCCAAGCGCAAGGCGCGGACTTCGTCCTCGCGCTGACCCACCTGACGATCGAGCAGGACCGGCAGCTAGCGAGGCGCGTTAAGGACATCAACGCGATGCTCGGCGGCCACGACCACGAGCCGTTCACGCTGTACGAGGGGAACACGTTCATCCACAAGTCGGGGCAGAACGCCTTCTGGCTCGGCAAGCTCGAGTTCCACCTCTCCAAGTCGGCCAAGCACCCGGAGCGCCCGCTGTCCGTCGCGACGCAGTGGAGCATGATCGCCAACCAGCACATTCCTCCCCAGGCCGCGTGCCAGAAGATCATATACAAGTACATGAAGATGCTGGAGGACGAGGACAGCGGCGGCGACAACAACCGCGTCCTGGCGCTGCTAGGACTCCCACTGTCGACCAAGACGGCGTCGCTGCGCGCCGGCGAGTGCAACGCCGGCAATCTCGTCTCGGACGCGCTCCGAAGCGAGCTCAACGCCGACTTTGGACTCATTAACGGCGGCTTCATCCGCGGCAACAAGGTCTACGAGCCGCGCACGACGCTCACTGTCGGCATCCTCAACCAGGAGATGCCGTTCCCTCGGCCCGCCGTGCTCATCCGCATCAAGGCCAAGCACGTCCGCGACGCGCTGAACCAGCACCTGTCCAAGTACCCGCAGATGTCGGGCTCGTACCCGCACGTGTCTGGTCTGCGGCTCACTGTTGATGTCAAGACGGCGCCTGCGACGATCACATCCATGAAGAACGAGGCCGGAGAGGACGTTGACCCGGAGTCCGAGGTGCTCGTGGCCACGACCAAGTTCATCGCCAACGGCGGCGACGGCTGCACGTCCTGGCTCGAGGGCGAGGTGATCCGCACGGCCGACAAGATCACGGTGCACGTCGCCGACTACCTGATGAAGAAGCGGATGATCGCGTACCCCGAGCTTGAGGGTCGCATTACGCTGGTCGATTGAGCAGGGAGCAGTGTAACAGTAGAACTATCGCTGAAGCGAGAGCCATTGCGCGCGCGCTCGCCGGGCAGTGTGACGCCCCACAAATGACAGTCGAGCCCCGATTTAGCTCCGTCTTCCGCCCTCTTGCGCTTCGATGCCCAGTGCGCCATGTCCTATCTCTCGGTGCCCAAGTCGCGCGTCGACAACCCGATCGTGTTTCTCGATGTGCAGGTTGGCGAGACGCTCGCCGGTCGGCTGCTCATCGAGGTGCGTGTATCTCTACTGCAGAGCTTGGACGCGAAGTGAGCACCAACGCCGCTGTTGGTCGTTGAGCGCTCCAGCTCCGCGCGGACGTGGTTCCCAAGACCGCCGAGAACTTTCGCCGCCTGTGCACCGGCGAGACGACGAGCGAGCGGACGGGCAGGAGGCGGCACTACGCGCGATGGTACGTCCACCAGCTCTGCCACTGAGTGAGAGACTCGCTCTGACGCCCTGACGCGTAAACTGCGAACGCGCCAGTCCGTTCCACCGCGTCGTCAAGGGCAAGTTCTGCCAGTCGGGCGACTTCGTGGTGCGTTGAGGACGGCTCAAGCTCCTTGTTGGTGGGCTACGTAGCGACCTACCGACGTCTCTGGTGCTGGCAGAACCACGACGGCTCTGGCGGAGAGAGCGCGTTCGGCTCCAAGTCGCTCAAGGTGGACGACGGAGACGAGGAGTGGACGACGGAAGCTCTGGATAACCCAGGAGTCGCCGCTTCCTCCTCGTTCGCGTTCGAGGACGAGAACTTCATCCTGAAGCACTCGGGCGCCGGCGTGCTGTCCATGGTGAACGCTGGGCCAGACTCGAACACCAGCCAGTTCTACCTGCACTTTGCGCCGGTACAACCGCACCGAGTGAGAGGGATTGACGCGTATTGGTGCTGACTTGTGCATCTATCTGTTCTGTTCCTGCCTTTCGAAGCGGCCAGAGTTCGACGACAAGCACGTCGTCTTTGGGTGTCTGGCCGACCAAGAGAGCTTCCAAGTGCTGGCCAAGATCCAGGACGTCGCCACTGCTCGCGGAGATCCCAAGTTGCCAGTCCGGATCGCACGCAGCGGCCAGCTCGTCCATTCATAAAGGAGAACCACGGACCAAGCACGAGTCATAAACGAGAATCAACGCTGAAATTGGTCCTCGCCCGTTAAGAAAAGTGTTCTCCTCTTTCTCAAACTTCCTCCGCCTCAAGGAGAGGGCAGGGCGGCGCTGGCAGCAGCAGGAGGCGCGCAACGGCAGCCGTCACAGCGCTAGAGCAACTCCCGCCACCGCCAGCTTGACTGCCACCCGATCCCAGCTCACGTCGGCGTGTCTTCTCCTATGAAGTGGCTGCGACTAGACGGATCTAGTTGTTGGCCGCCTTCTTCTCGCGGAGCTCACGCTGCTCGAGGACCGAGAGCTTGATGCCCTTGCCGCGCGGGAGCGACACCCACGGGCGGGCGTCCACGCCGACGGCGAACACGTTGCCGAGGCGCGTGGCGAACTCCTGGCCCGCCGAGTCCTTCACGTGGGCAATGTTGAACGAGCCCTGGTGCCTGTTTCGCCATAGAAACACACACAGAGCGCGCGTGAGTACGAAGGTTCGGACACATGAGACAGAGACGAGGGTGGAGAGGGAGACAGCGACGTCTCCATCCATCCAGCAACAGCAAAATTGGGATCGATCGACGTGGGCGATACCGCTGCGGGAGCGGCGCCGTCTGAACCACCACACCCAGCTCGCAATGAGTCCGTAAGGTGTGTCCATACCTCTCAACGTGGTGCAGGATGCCGACACGGCCGGCGTTGCGGCCGCGCGTGACCGTCACGAGCGCGCCGACCTCGAACTTGATGTGGTCCACGACCTTACCCGTCTCCAGGTCGATCTTGACCGAGTCGCCGACCTTGATGACCGGGTCCGGGTAGCGGATGGTGCGGCCGTCGCTGGTGGCGATGTACGGGATGGCCTTCTTGGTGTACTCCTGGCGCGTCACCTTGGCGAGCTTGTACTTCTTCTCCTCGGCGTTGATGCGGTGCAGCACGAAACGGCCCTTGGTGTCGTACAGCAGGCGGAACGCGTCGCCCGTCTTGGGGATCTCGATCACGTCCATGAAGCCGGCCGGGAAGTTGGGGTCCACGCGGACCTTGCCGTCCACCTTGACGGTCTTCTGCATGCAGATCATCGTCACCTCCTGCTTGGTCAGCGCGTACTTGAGCCGGTTGCGCAGCACGATGATGAGCGGCAGGCACTCGCGGAGCTTGTGCGGGCCGGACGACGGGCGCGGCGCCCAGATGCCGTCCAGCTTGCCAAGCATCCAGTGCTTGGGCGCAGACATGCGCTTCAGGTGCTTACGGGGTCCACGCGGCATGGTTGCTAAGAGTCGTTAATGCCAGAGACGAAAAGGAGAACTATCGCCGCCATGGGATTCCCATGCCCGTCCGTCCGTCCGTCGGCTTTGGCGGCGCCGTTGGCGCGCGGGTGGTGGGGAGCTCGTCGAATTATGGATGGAGAGGTGGGCGGCAAAAGTGTGAAAACCGCATGCTGAGGTTTGTAAGAGAGTGGTGGTGTGCCGTAGTTTCGGTTCTTGGGAGTCGAAACCGGTACAGGCGGAGCAATAATTATGGCACGTGTTGACGACCATATTTATTGGTATATTTATTGATCCTTTTAATTATAATTAAATTGACATTACACTTATTCTAGCACCAACGAATATTTAGAACGTGGTTTCTGAAAAGTGGAGACTTGGCGTTATTATCTGTTCTGGTGATTGCTATTGCCATGGTCGGTTGTAAAGGCAGCGACATCGTCAGCAGCTCGTAGGAGCGAGGACACCAAACGAATCTGACCAAGGAGTTCAGCGCCCGTGACGTCACCGAGGCCAACCGCAACATCATGCCAGGCGTACTAGCGCATCGGTAGCAGCTCAGACAACGCTAAGGATCAAGCACGAGTGGCTGGATGTGCCGCAAATTAAGGATGCAGAGACTTGGGGCGATGGAGAAGCTCTTGCCGCAGCTGACTCGTGCCGCGGTATCTGGCCGGCGCTGCTACCGCGGATACACAGTAGCGAGCTGTGCTCGGCGCCAAGTCAGTCGTTTGCGGATACAGGCAATCGGTGGCTGCCCTCGCGTTTACGGACGTATCAGCGAGAGTGCTATGTTGTAAAGGCAACGAGTCGCCCGATCTCTGGCGCCGGTGATTGAAGAAGCATCGGATGCTGCATTGTCGTTGCAACTTGCATCCATCCACACAGCAACACGCAGACTTTTAAAATTAATAATTGGGTGCAAAATCAGCTGCGACAAGACCTTATACTTTATCGTGAAAGATCGCGACGTAGCGAGCAGCAATACTGGAACCTTATTGGTCAAAATACATCCCATCATGTATTTATAGCCAATTGACGGTCTCCGTTCTGGTGTCGCGCCGCTCGAGGAGCGTATCACAGCTGTCCATCCTCCTCACATTCGAGACGCTGGCTGGCACTGCGGATCTCGCTCGCACCCTCGCTCCGCATGCGTCCCTCTACATGCAGAGTATGTCCAATCAGGCGCCCGCTCGCCCACTCGGAACAATTGGTCTGAGCGCGCAGGCGTCCACACAGTCACTGGCAGTCAGTGCGCGCTTCGGGGCTCGATGGCCAACTCGGGGAGCGGCAGCGCGATCGATGCGCCGGCGGTGCAGCTGCAGCCTCGCGCGCGCGTCGGCGGGCCATGGGGAGACTTCCTCTCCATGACCAAGGAGTCCATCACCAAGCTGCTTCGCCAGAGCGTGCCCAAGACGCGCTCGACGCGCATCAGCTGGCTCGCGGGCCACCACGAGGTCGACTCGGCCGAGCGCGTCACGCAGCTCCAGACCGTCGACGTCTTCGCACTGGTCGTCGCGCTCCTGCTGTCGCCGCTCGCGACCGTCGCGTACCCGCTGCTGGCGGCTCTCGCACTGCCGGGGCTTGCCGCGCTCCGGCTGTACCTCTCGTGCCTGCAGCGGCCGAGCAACAACCTGCGCCAGGAGACTGCCGGCTTCCGCGTCCTTGCGCTGCTGCTCTGGCTGCTCGTGCTGCCCTTCTTCGCCGTGATCGCCGCCTACGGACTCGTCGTGTTCCCGGCCATCCTGCTCGCAAGCTTGCTGTACGCCGCCGTGTCGCTCAGGCTTGCCAACTTCAGCCAGAACATGACGCTGCTGCGGAGCTGCAACCGATGGCCAATGTGCGCGTGGGGCGACTGCGTGAGCGCCGTCGCTGGCGCCATGGACCGCCAAGGCTTCTGGAAGCTCGCGCTCAAGCTGCCGAGCGCCTTCGTCATCGTCCCCGTGCTCAAGTACCTGTTCGGGGCCAACCCGCTGCTGTACAAGCTCTCGATCCGCTACCGCAACATGTGGACGTCGCCTTTCGACGTTCAGGGTGAGCGCTTCCCCGTCCCTCTCGTCGTAATGAACGGCGTTTCGTTAACGATTGCTCTCTGTTGGTCCAGACGACAAGGCGATCGCAGCGGTGGTGCAGGCCGTCTCCTGGCCGCTGATCGCGACCAACTTGATGGAGCCAGACGTCGAGCAGCGGCCGCTGCAGCAGCAGCAGCAGCAGCAGTCGAGTCGCCATCGCCACCCTGTGTTCAAGGCCGACCGTATCGTGAGCGGACACATCCCATTCCCGGCGGAGGAGCGCGGCGCGCGGTCCGTGATGGCGGTGCTGACGTCCAACGACGTCGTGACGTTCGCCAGCGCCGAGCACAACGTGAACGGCAGCATCTTCCACTCCATGACGGCCAAGCGCAGCATCTACAACCTGCTGCTGTACCTGTGGAACCCGTGCCACTACCTCACGGGGTACATCGAGGTCAACCTGCAGCACGACGGCGGCATCGAACAGCCCAGTACGTGTCCTTGGGTCTTTGCGGACCTGATCGTGACAACGACATCACTGACTGTAGTGCTGCTGTTGTTGTGTTTTACTGCGCAGTGTGGTGCGTCGTGGGCGACAACTACGTGGGCAACTGGTTGTTCGAGAACGCGGACGCGCTGCTGTGGCACTTCGACCCGAGCTCTCGCTCACGCGTGTCGCTCGCGGCCACGCTGTCGTTCGAAGAGTCTGTCCGACGAGCAGCCAGCAGCATCTCGGGTCCCATCGGCGCCGATGATGGCTCGAGCTTCACGAACCAGTCGATCGCCGTGCTCGAGTCGGCGTCCGAGCTCGGCACGAGCCGGTCGATCGTCTTCATGGCGCGCGACACGATCACGTCGACCGAGTCCTTCGTCGTCTGAGCGACGAAGGGCTCGAGTGCATGTAGATGCATGTGTAGATAGATGCAAGGACCTTATTAGAGCCCGGGCTCGGCAAGCGAGACGCTCCTTCCTCGTGGTTATGAGCTCGCGGAACCTATCGAGCCCAGCGATCGCATCGCTTCGCTTCGAAGAACAATCCAAGTGCGATTCAATGGCAACGTGTTCGTCTTCTTCTTCTTGGCGTCGTCTCAAGACGATGGCGCTTCACTCCTGCGGCTTCTTGAGCTCCACCTTGACGCGGCGCTTCTCCTTCTCGATCTCCTCCATCACCTGCGCGTACATGCTCGGCTCGATCTCGCTCTTCTTGGAGCGGAAGTTGCCCTCCACCTCGCGCAGCGCCTCGAGCCGCTCGACCAGCTCCTCGCGCGAGAGCCGCTTCCCCTTGCCGTCGTTCTCCTCGGCGCTCTCCGCCGCGCGCTCCTCCTTGCCGTCGCCCAGCACGCCACAGTTGAGGATGCGCACGTTGGCGCGCGGCTTGCCGCTCTTGCGGCCGCAGCTCGAGATGATGTCGACGACGTCCATGCCGTCGAGCACGCGGCCGAAGACGACGTGCTTGCCGTCCAGCCACGGCGTCTCGCCCGTGCAGATGAAGAATTGGCTGCCGTTCGAGTCCGGGCCGGCGTTCGCCATCGACAGCGTGCCGGGGCCCCCGTGCGGCACGCTCAGGTCCTCGTCCTCGAACCGCTGGCCGTAGATGGACTCTCCGCCGCGCCCGTTGCCGAGCGTGAAGTCCCCGCCCTGGATCCTGCGCAGCACCACTGCGTCAGTCGTCGCGCGTCGTGCCAGGCCGGACAGCGAGAGGCGACCGACATAAAGCCCGGGATGATGCGGTGGAAGGGCGAGCCCTTGAAGTGCAGCGGCTTGCCGGCCCGGCCCGGCCCGCGCTCACCCGTGCACAGCGCGCGGAAGTTCTCGACCGTCTTGGGCTGCTTGTCGCCGTACAGCCCGAGCACGATCTTGCCGACGTAGTCCTCGTCGATGCCGATGTCCAGGAACACCTTGTCCGTCACGAGCAGCTGGACAACAGGCCAACAATGACGACGATTTGTGGCTTAGTGAGTGGCTCGCGTACAACACAGAGCGCAGCGAGAGAGCGGTCGGGAGGAGCGCACCTCGCCGTTGAAGGTCGACATGGAGGGCAGCGCCTTGACGCCAGTCAGGTCCTCGAGCGACGGCAGCGGGCCGAACACGTAGCCGACAGCGTACCCTCCGGCAAAGACCGCGCCGAACGCGAGCGCGCCCTTCTGCAGCGGCGACAGCCCGCCGCTGGCCGCGCCGCCGCCGCCGGTCGCGCCGCTCATCTGAGGATTCGGCGAGCGTTAGCGGCGCTAGAGAGCGCTAGAGAGGGCCGCTACGACGCGGAGGAGACGCCTAACAGCGAGCTTACGCTGCGGAGGGCAGAGGACGCGCAGCGGGGACGCAGCAGCGCCAGCGCCGGGCGCGAGAGCATCGCCGCCGAGACCATCGCAGCCGTCGGAAGAGCTGCTTGTGATGGATAAACGCGTTGAAAACGTGCGGCGAGCAATGGACTCAGATATACTCAGATTGTGATGATCTTCTGATCGGAACGCATGCATTCATGGGTCAACACTCCTGGTGGTGAGTCGGGCACTGAGCGTCAACTTCAACCGGGTAAAGTGGATCGTTCGCATGGCTCCTGCATCTCTCTTGGGGGATACATCACGCGTGCCTGTTACTAAGGAGTAACGGTCACCATTACGTCGCCATGGTGGGGTTAACGGCGGCTTCCCATGTGCGACTCCAACGAGAGAGGAAGGCAGCTTCTGTGCTGGGTCTCATTCTGCAATTCGCACTCCTGCAACGAAGCAGATACCAGTGCGACCAAGCAGCCCCACGACCACCGACAATGGCGACCGTCGACCAGCACGTCCTCATCATCGGTGGTGGTATTGGTGGGCTCTGTCTCGCCCAGGGACTCTAGAAGCACGGCATCCGCTTCACCGTGTTCGAGCGAGACCCGTCGTGCGACTACCGCCACCAAGGCTACCGGCTGCGCATCAATGGCGACGAATCCGCGGCTCTCGAGTCAGCGCTCTCTCACGAGATGCTGGGCGTCTTCCTACAGTCGAACGCGGCGTTCGAACCGGGCATTGTCTTCCACGATGCGACCAAGGAGGACCGCGTGACCAAGTCGAGTTCGACAACGGCGTCCCCGACCAGGGAACGCTGCTCGTCGGAGTCGACGGCACCAACTCGGGTCGGGGACGCCGTCCACGCCATGTATAAGAAGCGCGTGCGCGCGTACGCGCTGGTAGCCATCACCGCGAGTCTCGGCGCGGGCCGCAAGATGTTCGCAGCCGCCGATTGAGGAGATGATGGAGACCTGAAGGCGCAGAGCAGTCAAACAGGAGGATGAGAGGAGCTGAAGGAGTGGTTGCATAATGCACGTGATCAATCCACGAGAAGGAGGGGATACGAGCTATTAATTGACACTCCTCACGCGCCTGGAAATAGCGAAGCTGTTCCCTTCGCTCCGACTGTTCTCGCAGCGATTTCTCAGACTCCTCATTGTCTCTGTCTTTCTACACCCGCCAGTGCGTCGGTCGCCTCGGAGCCTTAACGACGCGAAGCCCGAGCGTTGGCCATGGCCAGCTTGCTGGCGCGGTCGCTCGAGGTGCCCGTGGCCGTCGGTGGTCTCTCCCAAGTCGGCCACCCGCATGAAGACGAGGCGTTGACCAGCAGCGAAGGAGAAGAAATCAACGACTCCCCTCATGTTCACACTCGTCAACCTGTAACGGAAGACGGCGGTCTTCCTGTGCTTGTAGCGCCAACGGACTCGGAGCATCGAGACAGCGGTATCCATCACGACGGAGTGGTTATCGAGGAGGACAAGCTGTCGCTTACCAGGGTCGAGGAGTTTCCGACACTTGAGCGAGGTAGCAGCGGTAACACCTCGGTCTCGCAGTTCCAGCGCCAGCAGAGCCAACCAAACTCCCACTCCAGGTCTCAGCAGCAATTCGAGCACTCATCGCCGCCTCAGGTACTGTCAGACGCGTCTATAGAGCCGACGAACGGCCAGTCGATCTCTCGCTGCGGCTCCATGCTGCTTCCGACGGGGTTCACCTACCGCCGTGAGCAGCTTCTGCTGGGCGTGAGCGTGCTGTCCGTCTCGCTAGCACTTGGCGCGTGCGCGCTATACTTCCGCGACGGCGTAGGCGCGGCCACCAACATGAACTCGGGCCTCGTGTTCGGCTCGGCGGGCTCGCTCGCCATGTGCTCCGTCGTCATCGGCGCGTACATGAGCATCAAGTGGTACCGGCGGCACATGCACACGCTGCTCGTCAACCTGGCGCTGTGCGAGTTCTTCCTCGCGCTCTCGTTCGCGCTGGAGCCCGCCTGGCACCACCTCGGCGCCGGTGCCGGCGAAGGTCTCACCTGTCGATGGGTAGGCGGTCTGCGCCGTCTAGCGTCTAGTCTCTCTCCTCTCTCGGTCCTGACAGCGTCGATGCCTGCTGCAGTTGTCGACCGTGCGCGAGTACCTCATCATGTGCTCCAGCGCCTGGACCACGTGCACTGCGCTCGATCTGTACTACCTCGTACGTCTCTCTCTTTGTCTCGCCTAGACCCATCACTCACACTCCATTCCCTTGTCGTCCAGATGACCAATCCGTTCACGTCGCCGCGGATCAACAGGCGCAAGTACCAGTTCATCGCGCACGGCGTGGCGACCACTAGCGCCGTCATCATGGCGCTCTCGGACTCGTTCGACGCTCCCGTGGCCGTCGGAGACTTCTGCTGGGTCGGTGGCCACACGCCTGTCCGCACCGCCAACGTGACGGCGAGCACCTCCACGGACGAGCCTGCGAGCAACAGCGCCGGCATCTGGCTGTTCGTCGTGGCGCCTGCGGCCGTGACGCTCGGCGTCAACTCGTACGTGTCCTTCATCTCGTTCGCGCGCTTCCGCGGGGGCATCGCCGCCACGCTGCGCTCTCGCCAGCCGCTCCTGCGCGAGGGCTTCCTCACGACCGTCACGCTCGCGCTCTACTCGGCGCTGCTCTGGGGCATCTACGGTGGCTACTGGCTCACCTCGTCCACGGCAGACACTCGCCAGGACCCGGGCGACGACAACGGACAGACCTGTCGCGAGCTGCTGGCTCACGCGTTCGCCTTCCTGCTCTCATACCGCGGTAGCGTGCCGTTCGTGCTATGGTGTCTCTACCGACGCCCGTCGACGGCGACCAAGGCCGTGGAAGGTGGGAATCCCCGTTTGAGGTCCTTCTGGGCCTCCAAGAGCGACCGCAAACGCCCCAGCGCTGCTGTCATCGACGCAGCAACCGCCTATACAGCCGCGACGAGCACGAGAGCCACCGCAAGTGAGCTCAGCGAAGCCGAGGAAGGGGACGACGACGCCGTGCGGCCGCAGATGAACCGCGCGCTGCTGGAAGAGCTCGTGTACTTCACGACGCAGGGGATCGCAGTGGCGGTGCGAGCTGCCAGCGTCGACGGAGACTCGAACGACGCGGCGCGGACGTTCACACTGACGCCTACAAGCTCCTCGACAGGCGACAGCTCAACGTGGTCGACTGACGTGGCGTGCAAGTTCACGGACTTTCGCCCGGTCGCGTTCCAGCGCGTGCGCCAAGTGTTCCGCATCGACGACGGCGCCTTCCTGCAGTCGCTGGCGGCGTGCTCGACGCCCAAAGTGAGCGAGGGAGCGAGCGGCGCCTTCATGTTCTACTCGACCGACCGCAGCTTCATCGTCAAGTCCCTGTCGAGCCATGAGAGCGGCTTCCTGCACAGCTTCCTGGACCGGTACCTGGCGCACGTGAGCACGCACCGCGACACGTTCCTCACGCGCTTCCTCGGCAGCTACTGCCTCGTGCTCTACGGCCGCAAGGCGCACTTCGTCGTCATGGAGAACGTGTTCGACGTGCAGCACGGCATCTCGATCCACCAGCGGTACGATATCAAGGGCTCGTGGATCGACCGCAACGCGCAGAAGCCGCGGCGAGGCTCGGAGGCCACGTGCCGCCACTGCAACCTGACGTTCCGCTACGGCGTCGGCCGCAACGTGTGTCCGAACCGCGCGGGCACGAGCCACGAGCCGAACGTCGTGCTCAAGGACATGGACCTGACCACCAAGCTGCGGTTCGGCAAGAAGCAGGGCCGGCTGCTGCTGCTCCAGCTCAAGCGCGACAGCGACTTCCTGTGCGAGCAGGGCATCATGGACTACTCGCTCCTGCTCGGCGTCATCGAGGTCAGCTACCAGGTCAGCCAGCACAACGTGCTCACACGGGACGGCAGCGTCTTCCTGCAGAATATTCTGGAGTCCGCGAGCGCCGAGCAGGAGCGCGAGGCGGGCGGAGAGGACGCCGGAGACGCCAGCGGGCCGCGCGTCAAGCAGTCGACGCGCTGCCTGCGCGCGTCCGAGGTGGTCATCGGCCCCGGGTTCTACTACATCGGCATCATCGACATCTTGCAGACGTGGAGCGTGGCCAAGCGCGTCGAGCGGTTCGTCAAGACGGCGCTGCTGCGCAGCGACCCGGACGGGATCTCGGCCATGCCGCCGCGCGCCTACCGCGACCGATTCCACCGCAAGCTGCACGAGATCATCCACCTTGGCCACAACTCGATCGCCGTGCCGTCGACCGCGGCCCCAGACTGCGAGCCGCAGCAGCAGGCGGTTGATGGGACCGCGGGCGATCACGCGGGCAATGGGGGGACTGGCAGGATGAGCGTGGACAGATCCACAGCCATCCGGCCCATGGGTGTGCCCACCTACTGGCCGCCCGACGCGAGGAGCTCCGATGACGATTGAATATGCGACGATGTTTCAGTACACGGGGGTATCATTACTGAGCGATACAGCATAAATCTACTATAACAAGTTACAACTTGGTCTGATTCGCACTTCAACATGGTCAAACTGAATGTGCCGACACCAGATGGAATGCCTATGATGGGGATAAGTTGCGGCTGGCTTCTCCGAGTCGGACTGGCGCTGCAGGTGCGAACCAGAGCCAGAAAGTGAGAGAGCGAGCCGTGACGGTCATCACGGTGACGCTCTCCGTCCGCAGCTGGTGCCCGTCCGCATCCACCGAGCTCCACGACAGACTGGAGCAGCAGCATGATACATATGTACAGTACCTTGCGTGCGCTGGCGTTTCCGCGTTGGAGGGACGAGTGTGAGGCTGGCAAGGCGCGAACGAAATAATAGCGGGTGGAGTGTTGTTTTGTTCTCAGATGACCTACCGTATTCGACAATGTGTATGTACGTCGCTCCCGTGGAGCTGTGCGTGTCTTTTAGCCCAGCAGAAGCAGCAGCGCAAGCCTGGCCGCGCGCTCGGCCTATCGATATCAGTAAGCACTTGATCGCACGTTTTAGCCGTCCGCGATGGGACTACCGTTCGGGCAGAAGCGAGCGATTGTTGTCCTGCCCGCCCCCTTACCGTCGCGCGCGACCTTTTGCGAGCTTGAAGCCCCTCCAGTACTTGAACGCGGACGTCCCCGACTCGTCCTGCGCGCGGAGTGTGCTTGACTGCGAGCCAGCCACTCAACAGGTGACGAGGGAGGACGAACGCATGGCTCGGTGCTACAGTGGCGGCGAAGAATCCGGTGCGACGAGAACGACGGGACGCACTCGTCTCACGCATTCGTCCGCAAGAACTGCCGAATTGGCCACTGGTCAACGACCAAGCATGAACATTGACACCACCTCGATCACCCTACAACGCCACACTGGCGCGCCTTTACCGGTACACGTTTGGGCGACGGTTGATGTTCGAACTGTCCTTTTTAGCCAATGGTACTATAGAAATACACGGGCTATGTAACCAGTTCTTTTAGCAGTCAGATGAGCATATTCGTGAAAGCGACGCAGGGGTCCCAAACAGATGTTTGGCTGGAGACGGCATCGTATTTCGATAAATGGAACGTTTTGGACTGTCTACCCGACGTCGTGTTAAATCGTCGTCGCTTTACTGTATTATCCTCGAGTATCTTGTGCTTTGATCCGCACAACAACTCGATGAGACGTACAGCAACACAAGTGAACGAGCACACGCGATTAGTCGGCGCACACCGGGCACATGCCAAGGCTTTTACTGGGATAGATCTACGAGCGCGAGCAGATTCCGTGTTGCATTTTTACCGTTGTTGTAGCTTTATTACCCAAGGTCGTACATACTGTGCAAACATTGCTGTGCATCCTATACTGTGTACCATGGTCAAATCTTGTTGTTTTGCATCCGATTTGCTGAGGATAGGCGAGCTCGTGGCCATTCTGCATTGGTGTAATTGTAATGCTTACCGAGTAAAGTCATGCATTTCGTCAGTGAGCAGAGCATTGTGATCTTCTGGTTTTATGCACCCACATAGAGATGACCAGATGACCGACGACAATGGATTCTTGTCGACTGGTTGACCATACAAACACCGAGTCGATCTGGCGCGAGGTGGAACAAGAAGGCTCGTTGCTGTACATCTCTCCCGCGACTGGAGAGCGCGTTTTTATAGGTTTAGTGCTGTCTAATCTGCCACAATGCCGCGACGGTTATCTTGCGGATAAGCTCAAGGAACTGGTCACCGATCTCTTGACCTCTGTAACGGCAATACTGACTCCAAGTCATCTCGCTGAACATGCGGTCATCGACGGCGACGTGAGCTGGACCGACGCCCGTCCATATGGTTTCGGGGATGCCACTGTGTGAATAGAGCCATGTCTGGCCTCGTCTGCATACTTTACTCCAGTCGTTTCTACTGAACCTGGTTGCCTCCGACTCCGACTCCGACTCCAGGGCCTCCTCTACATGCCCGGGTTGCCCTTCATTCCCCAATTTTCCACTTCGCTGGAAGGTTACCCCGCTTCTACTCGTCGCTGCGCTTCTTCTCCCTGCTCGCACGCGTCTAGCGCTCGGGGAAAGGACCGACCGAGTCGCGCGCAAGCCCAAGCTCCCAGCTCCTAGCCCGAGCTCCGCGGCCCCCGGCGTCCCGTACTTTTCGTTTTTGTTGTGCGAAGGCAAGTCGTCGCGATGGTCAAGTGTCTCGCGCCTTCCGTCCTCGCGGCGGGCCTCGTGGCCGCCGCGCTGATCGACTCGGCTCGCGCTGTCGGACTCGAGTACAACGCCTACATGCCCACGGGCGTGGACCTTCCCCTCACGTCGTCCAACCCGGCGTACGGCGGTGCCTGGGACCAAGCACTGGAGATCGTCACCCCGGAGAACCCGGACGAGGACCTCGCGCGGTCCGTCTCGGTCAACGAGACGCTCAAGAAGGAGGCGTCGGCGCGTCTGCGCTCGCGCCACCTGCGCCGCATGGAGACGACGAGCAACGACATCCAGGACCTCGAGAAGTACTTCGGCGTCCCCATGGAGCGCTCGCTCGGCGTGCTCAACTCGACGTACCTGTCGGCCGAGGCGCCGTCCATCCCGTGGCCCAGCAGCTACTGGCCGACGTACCAGGACGGCATTAACGTCGACTGGAGCGGCGAGTCGAGTCCCGCCGAGAAGTACGCGACCGCGTTCGGCCTCGACGTCACCAAGTTCATGAACGCCGTGTCGGCCGACACGGGCATTGACTCGCAGTCTAAGGCGACCCAGTGCACGCGCGACTCGCAGTGCGGCACGAGCGTCTGCGCCATCCGCGCGGGCGCCTCGTCGGGCCGCTGCGTGCCGACGTGGTACGGCATCTGCCACGCGTGGGCCCCGGCTGCCATCCTCGAGGACGAGCCTGTGTGCGACGTGTACAAGAACGGCGTCAAGTTCCTGCCGCTCGACATCAAGGCGCTGCTGTCGCAGATCTACGACGGCGCCGCCGTGTCGACCGTTTTCACGGGCGTGCGCTTCAACGGCGTGTCGGACGCTCGCGACCAGTACGGCCGCTACACGACGTCGGCCGAGCGCGACCTTGGCCCGGGTTTCTTCCACATTGCCGTCACCAACATCCTCGGCAAGCACCAGAAGTCGTTCGTCGTGGACGTGACGCCCACGGCTGAGGTCTGGAACCAGCCCGTGCGCTCGTACTCGGTCGACACGATCGAGCTTGTCGACACCAAGGACGCGTGCGAGAAGTACTTTGGCGTCAAGGAGTACCCGTTCAACAGCGCCATGAAGCACCTGGCGCACGTCCGGATGACGCTCAGCTGGGTTGTCGAGTCTGGCCAGGACGGCCCGCTCGTGACGACGGGCATCGTCGACAAGCTCACGACGTCCGACACGTACGAGTACCTGCTTGAGCTGGACGACAGCTACTCCATCATTGGTGGCGAGTGGGTCGGCAAGTCCATGACGGACCACCCGGACTTCCTCTGGTTCGCCTCGAGCAAGCCGTCGACCTCGACCAAGCTCAGCTACGGCCTGAGCTACAGCGACGTTCTTGACCTGCTCTCGGAGTCGATCGCGTGTTCGAGCTCCTCTGGTGAGTCGGAGGCCCCGACCGAGGCCCCGACGGATGCTCCTACGGAGGCCCCGACGGATGCTCCTACGGAGGCCCCGACGGATGCTCCTACGGAGGCCCCGACGGATGCTCCTACGGAGGCCCCGACCGAGGCTCCTACGGAGACCCCGACCGAGGCTCCTACGGAGACCCCGACCGAGGCTCCTACGGAGACCCCGACCGAGACCCCGACGGAGACGCCGACGGAGACGCCGACGGAGGCTCCTACTGAGATCCCTTCATCCACGCGCGAGACGACGGATGCTCCCACGGAGACCCCGACGGAAGCTCCCACCGAGACCCCCACGGACGATTCCACGGAGAGCTCTTCGGACGAATCCACGTCGAACTCTTCGGACGATTCGACGGAGGCCCCGACGGCTACCCCCGAGTCGACGCCGGAATCGACTACGGCGGCTCCCACGTCCACGGAGACTACTGCCCCCTCGGCTACTGAGACGACTGCTCCGACTTCAATCCCTTCCACGGCTACGCCTAGCACGAAGGACCGTGGTGGAATCTCGTACACGACTACGTCGCCTACGCTTGCCCCCACGTCGACTACGCTTGCTCCCACGGACTCTGACGTCGACTCGGCTTCGGCTTCGGCTTCGGCTTCGGCTTCTGGCAGCGACGACAGCAGCGACGACGACAGCAACGTTTACAGTGGAGCCAGCGAGATCGGCAATGAGGGTGAAACGACGCCCGGCGGCGTGAAGGGCAATGGCGGCATCACCTACGCTCCTTCGACGACGGCCCCTGCCGCGACCGAAGAGACCCCCGCACCGACGACGGCGACGACGGAGACCCCGGCTGCGACGACGGAGACCCCGGCTGCGACGACGGAGACCCCGGCTGCGACGACGGAGACCCCGGCTGCGACGACGGAGACCCCGGCTGCGACGGAGACTCCTGCGCCTACTGCAGTTGAGGGCGATGAGGCCAGTGCCAGCGCCAGCGCCAGTGCCAGTGCCAGCGCCAGCGCCAGCGCTAGCAGCGACGATGAGGATGACAGCGGATACGACAGTGGTGACGATGGCAGTGACTCGACGCCTGCCCCGACTGAGACCACGCCAGTGACGGACCCGTCTGTTCCGACGACCCCCACGAGCGGTAAGGGCAAGGGCGGCATTACGTACACGCCGTCTGCTCCTGAGGCTACGACGACCACCACCGTGTCTGGCGGTGACGAGAACGAGCAGACCCCTTCCACCCCTGCCACGGAGGCCCCGACGGAGGCTCCTGTGACCCCTGCGCCGACCGCGACGGGCGACGTCGAGACGGAGGCCCCGGTGGTCGAGGACCCGAAGGAGGAGATTGAGTACTCGACCCCTGCGCCGACCGCGACTGGCGATGTTGAGACGGAGGCCCCGGTGGTCGAGGACCCGAAGGAGGAGATTGAGTACTCGACCCCTGCGCCGACCGAGACAGGCGACGTTGAGACGGAGGCCCCGATCGAGTCCCCGAAGGGTGACATTGAGTACTCGACCCCGGCGCCCACGGACGTCGACTCGGAGACTTCAGAGGCGCCTACGCCCGCTCCTTCGACCACGTCGGACGACGGTGACGACGAGGAGTACGTGCCCAGCACGGCGAGCCCCAAGGAGTCGGTGACGTACACGACGGCGACGCCGACGACGGTCTCGGACGAGACGACGGAGCTGCCGACGCCTGCACCGACGACCGCGAGCGGCAAGACCAGCCACAAGATCTGCCACTAAGCGTATCGACCGGTGGGT
>JAADXX010000548.1:0-19910 GCA_023338025.1 Phytopythium oedochilum | reverse complement strand
CGCCGACATTGACATCAACGACCGCCAGTACCGTGCGGGCGAGACGGGTGAGGCGGAGATGTGTAACCTGTATTGCTCCAAGATGGGTCGCGCGCACGTTCACTATCTGGACTGCGAACAGAACTCCAAGGCCAAGTGCGTTTACTCCGGCTCAACGAACGACCAGCGCCGCCACTGTGATCGCTCGCTCGAGCCGACACCCGACCACGAAATGGACGAAGTGCTCCATGAGCAGTTTTGGCGCACGCTTGGGTGGATGGATCCGTGCGCGTCGTCGGTAGAGCGCGAGCTGTTTAAGAAGTGCGCGTACGAGTGCAACGCTCCGGATCACAGTAGCGACCCGTCCTACTGCGTGCTCCCAGCTTGGCACGCGCCAGTGTCGAACCCACGCAACAGCAACGGCTCGGACGGCTTGTTGTACGCGGGCGGACACAAGTTCGAGTGCTCACACGTTGTCGACGATGCCAAGCACCACCACATCTTTGTGCTAGACTCATCGGGATCAATGGAGGGCCAGCCGTGGAGTGATTTGGTTGCAGCCGTGGGGGAGTATGTCAGCAACTGTGTTGCAAGTGGCGGGGCACTGGACATTGTGTCCATCGTGACGTTCGCTTCGCACGCAGAGATTGTCTGTGAATCATTCAAGGCGTCAACAATGAGCGTCACAGTCCCGTTTATCGGCACTGGCACGTCGTACTACAAGGGCCTCCGCCTCGCGAACGACGTGCTCTCGCGCATTGACTTCGACGTCTATGAGCCAGTGCTCGTGTTTTTCTCGGACGGCTTTCCTGACGACGAGCGCGACGGAGGGCGGCTTGCCGAGTACTTGAGGCAGCGGTATGAAGTGTACGGGCTTCGATCGTTCGCGGTGGGTTTTGGCCATGCCAACTTGGCCATCCTTCAGCGCATGGCGAGAAAAATGGGCGGCACATATCACAACGTGTTGACGGGAACCGAGATGAAGACAATCTTTCGCGCCATTTCGGCGTCCATCAGCACGCGCGCAGGCCTCGCGCTGGCCAAGCAAGCGAGCCACGATGCAGACTGTCCGATTTGCTGCAAGGACCTCGCGAGTGGGGACGCTTGCAAGTTGCCGCGATGCGACCATGCGTTGCACGAAGCGTGCTTTGCTTCGCTCGTGGCGGACGCGGTGGCCGCCGGCAAGAGTGTGTTGTGTCCCATCTGCCGCTGCGAGTCCGCCGTCGCCGCAGTTGGTGCTTGAGTGTTTGAGTGTGGCGCCGCTGAGCTGGAGAGAGGGTCGGCAGACGCTGCGGTTGTTACTTGCCTGTGGTTTGGTTTGGTAGGTTGGTAAGGTGTGCAAGAATGAGAGAGAGAATGTGCATGTTGGCGTTGATGTGTTGCAAGACGGCCCGTGTTACCTAACTACCATCAAGCACTAACAACGTAGCCTTGTTGATCCCTCCTCTTCTCCAACAATCACTTACATCAACTCGAGCTCGGGCAAAAACTGCCGCGCTGACCCATCATCGTCTTGCTCGGGCTCCTTCATCGAGAGCTGGCGCCACTCATAGCGGCGACTCTTGGCCTTGCTCGCCTTGGTCACCGTCACGGCTTCGTCGGCAACGGCCGAGATGTCCGACACGCACAATCGCCCGCCCGCTTCTCCCTCGAGCGCAGAGGAGAGCGACTTACGGATGGCATTGACGAGGGCCAGAGCCTCGACGCGCAGCGCCGTTTTCGGTGGAAACACGACCACCTGCCCGTCGACCTTGACCGTCAGGATCTCCCCCGCGCTCACATCCATGTGCAGCCAAATGTTGGCTCGGCGCGGCGCGCTAACGAGCAGCACAATCGGGTAGTAGCCCACATTGTCAGGCGGCAACAAGGTGCACTTGCTGCAGAACATGCGCGTCTCGTCGCCAGTGAACAGGCGATCGGCATACACTGCCAGCAACTTGGAGCGGTCAGGCGAAGCGCGCACGGGGAGCGTGAACAGGCTGCGGTTGCCGATCGACACCTTGACGTTGTCCTTCTGCTGCATCCAGTTCGAGTTGCAGCCGCTGCTGTCGGCTACGCGAAACTTCAGTACCATCTCTTGATCCATGCCGTACTCGCGCAGTCCGAGCACCACAGGAAACTTCTCGCCGCGCACGTAGTAGACGAGCGAGGCCGGGAAGCTCAGACGGTTCAGCTCGTCCGTGGCAACCTCGCTCGCTCTCGAGTCGACGCTCGCAACAGACGCGGCGTTGCTGCCCTTCGAGCTCTTTTTCTTCTTCTTTGAAGCCTTCCTTTGGTTAGTCACAGGCGTTTTAGCGGTTGGAGGAGGCGACCCGTTCAGAGGCGATTGATACGAGTACAGCGAGACCAGTCGCTTGTCGTAAGCCAACGCCGCAAACTCGTTCAGCGGGGTGTCCGTACTCGCCAATTGACCGAACAGCGCCATCTTCTGCGCGTTCGAGAGCGACGCAAGAGCTCGCTCGTACTCCTTGTCGATACGTAGGTCCACACGGTCGTTCCCCACCAAATCGTCATCGTCAAACTCTGGCGGCGTCGTTAGCGCTCCGCCAATGACTTGGTCACCGTAGTTCTGAATTATGAGGAACCGAAGCACTCGTTCCTTCTGCTTCTCCTCGGCAAGGGTCTGGGTCGCAAACGCTTGGAGCTGCTTATCGATCACCTGCGAACTCGCATACGTATCCAGTCGCCGCAGCATTGCCACCGCGTGCTCATCGAGGAGACCTTCAAACTCGCCCAGTCGGTCCTTCGAGAGCGAAATTAACCGCGAACACAGATCCGAAATCAGAAAGTTGAGCGTCTGGTAGCGCCGGAACGAGATCGCTAGCTTCTGGAGCGAGGACCCAAGGTGCCGCTTGCGGTTCAAAGGCTGTTCCGTCATCATCTTGACGTAGAAGCGCCACAGAGCGAGCGGCTCGCTCCACAAGTCGCCGTCGACCGCGAGCTTTGCCTTGAGATTGGTCTTCATCTCCTTTGTGAACGCGCTCGCAGAGTGTGAATGGAAGAAAGACGGCATGACGAAAAGGTCCGGTACCGAGAGCGTCGCCACGAGGATCACCATGTTCAGCAGGAACGACCAACTCCGCCCCGTTGGTGACTTTGACTCGAGTTTACCGTCGCTAGAGCTTGCCGTGTCGTCGCACAGGTAGCAGGCTGTCATTATGAGTCGACACAGCTGCAAATTCAGCGGCAAGTGGCACACGAACGAGCCAAACTTGGTCAGTTCCGCATCTTCCTCGATCGAGGAGTTGATCGCGTCAAAGTCGGCCAGCAACTTGTATGCGCCATCGATATGAGCCAAGTCCGGAGCATCCAGCGCCTTCTCGAGAAGTGCACTGGGGAGGCCAAAGTGGTTCAGCTTCCCCTTCAACTGCAAAATAATCCGATCAAGCGGTTTGCGCAGGATCTCCGGGGTCGTGTACTCGGCCATACAGCGGCTCTTGAAGTCTTCTGTGATCAGGTGGAACGCAGTGCCTGGCATAACTCGACCGGCGCGGCCAGCTCGCTGCACCACTGACGCTCTCGAACACCACGTGTCGACGAGCACCTCGGCATGGGTACTTCGCGCGTTCGGCATCTCGATCTGTTTTTCAATGGCGCAGTTGATGACATGGGTCACGTCAGGGATCGTGACACTGCTCTCCGCAATATTTGTCGACAGCACAATCTTGGTTGTTCGGCCGCCGAGCACCTCGAACGCCTTCTGCTGGTTTTCGAGCTCGATACCCGAGTGTAGCACGAGAATCGGTGCGACTTCGCTCACACCCATCACGCTCGTCAGCTGGGTAAGGTTCTCAAACAACGAGTTGATCGCGTTGATACCTGGCACGAAAATCAAGACGCACTGCGACCCGTCTTGGTGCCGGTTTTGGTCGATCAATAGGCGCACCATCTCGACAATGATAGCCAGTTGCTTCTCGTGGATCTTGGCGATCGCCTTCGTCGCAAGCTCGCTCCGCGCAGAGACGCCATATTGAGAGGTCTTGTCAAATTCGCCTATCATTTGCGCAACGTCTTGGCGAGCTCGTGGCGACATTTTTGGGAACCGATGCATCACGTCATCTAGCAACACGTTCTCGACGGGGAAGAGCTTGGATCCAACAAACAGCGGCTTCTTCTTGATGAGGCGCGTTGACAACGCGCTACCAAGGTACTTAATCAGCACCTTCGCATCCATTGTAGCTGACATGATGACCAAGCGCAAGTGCTCGTGCTGGCCGAGCTGCAAACGCAGCAGCAAAAGCAGCAAGTCGACGTCCATGCTCCGCTCATGCACCTCATCGAGGACAAGATGCGTAATTGAGGCCAGCGCTTCCGAGTCGTGGATGAGACGCTCCACCATGTAACCCGTCGTCACGTACGTGATCTTCGTCTTGCTCGAGATGCACTGCTTTTGGCCGATGCGGTACCCAATCACCTTGCCAATCTCTCCATCCTCGTCAAACTCGTTTCCCTTCCGCATGCGCGCGACAGTGTTCGCTAGTTCAATCGCTGCGATGCGCCGCGGTTGCGTGACGTAAATGTTCACTGGCCGGTTGTGGCGACTGCGGTTGCGTGCCCAGTCGTCATGCAGGAACTGCGGAACCGATGTGCTTTTACCGCATCCCGTCTCGCCTTGGATGATTGTGAGCTGGTTCGCTGCGACGTTCTGCAAGATCTCTTCTCGATGAGCGAAAACGGGCAGCGTCTCCATCAAGCCGCTCAAGTCCAGTGGCTCGCTCGGGAAGCTATCAGCTTGAGGTGGTGGCAACGGAGGTTCTGTCGCGGGAAAAGGCGGCTGGGTAACCATGCCAGCACCGGTTTTTCGCTTGCCACGCGCTTTCTTCGCAACAGACGTCGGCGTCAGCCCTCGCACAACGTTCGGGCTCACGCGGACCGACCCAGACTGCGATACTGCCGATGAAGTTGCACCATTTGTGAGCGGAGCGCTGGGTGAGGCATTGACGGCAAGTCTCGGCATCAATAGGGTGGCTGGCGGAAGCGGAGGAGGCAATGGCGGCGTAAATGTTGGCAGTGACGGCGTAAAGGTTGGCAGTGGCGGCGCGAATACCGGCACACTCGATGCTTGCTGAAGACCAACCGGTGGAGCGATCGGATGATTCACCAGGGGCACAAATGGAGGATCACCGATCGACGCCGACAATGTAGACTGGGTCAACGTTCTCGTCGTGATCAGCGACGAGGTTTCCGCATCCGATTCGGAATGCTCCACTGAAACAGCAACACCAGTGCGTTCAAGCTCGGGCTGTTTCGGATGCTCCGTCGCAATAGCAATGCCAGTGTGAGCCACAGGAAATGACTTCTGCGTCGCTGGCTTCGACACCAACGCAGGCTCCGTCAGCACTCTCTCCAACCCTCTCGCAGTGTTGCTATCATCGCGGCGACTGACGTTCTTCTCCAAATCCGAGAGCTGTACCGAACACATCTTCATATGTTCCAATGCTGAGCGAGCCCGACAGAAATCTTGCCACACGCGGTACCGATCGAAATTGTCTCCAAGAAACGTCTCCAGTGCACTTAGCACCTCAACTCGCTCGAACCCGTTGCTCCGCCCTGAGATCGGTGCGCCAGTAGAACTGCTGCTGCTGCTGGAAAGTGTTGCGCACACGTGTAGGAATACCTCTGCCGAAAACAGACTGGGACACCCGCTGTTTTGTGGCGGCTTGCCGCCCAGAACGATGCGCAGGTGATGCACCAACTTCAGCGTCTCGACAAATGCCGCGGCAGAAGCGAAGACTTCCCAGTCAATCAGCTGCTCGTCAACTGAAGGAAGTGGGCGCCGAAGATCGCGGTTCTTCTTCTTCGACAAGTCGAACTGCACCAGGATAAAGGATGTCAACAAGAAGACGTCGAGGCTTCGAGGCCCGAGCAAGCATGCGTCGCCTAGACAGGCGCGATCTTGCTTCCAAAGCAAAAGAAGCGAGTACACCACTGTGCGCAGCGCCGTCCCTTTCTTCGTTGGCTTTCCCAGCAAGCCACTCAGCTGTTTGGCCCGCTCCCGCTCGCTCTCCGTGGCGTACAGCAAAGAGAACACCAGCATTGTGTGCATTGTATCCACTTGCTTCTGTTGGCGCGTATGAGCTGGCGCGGACAGCATCGCCTTCATGAATGTGTGTGGCTTCAGTCGAATAGAGCTCACAACCGTTCCGCCAGCTTCAAACTCGTCTACACTCAACGTGTTAAGCGCATGGTACGCGAGGTGGCGGATCGGTGTGAGTAGAGCGGTCATCGTCGCTCCGGATTTGCGGCCAGCAACTGAAAGTGGGTCAAACTTGTTGCTAAGACCCCTCACACCGGATTCCAGCACGTCCACGGCCGAAGGTGGGTAATCGTATCGGTCGAGTAGCTGCTTGTACATCTTCAGCTTTTGTTTGGGCAGCACTGACGAATTTGCTTCCACGTCCCGAAATCGCTTGACAAACCCACCCGAATATCCATAGAAGCGATACACTTCGTGCAACGCCGATAGGAAACCCGGCCGTTTTGTCTCGATCTGTTGAAGCACGGGGTTGTCGAGAATCGGCATCTGGGTTAGTATCCACTGCGCTGCCGCTTTCGGGAAGATGGAGCCCGTCTGCTGTGCGCGCTGGACGGGAAAATTGAGGTCGGTCGCCATGGCGTACTCATTGTCCAGCAACGGGGTCAAGTCGTTCCCGCAGACAAGCGCCACATCGACGAGCTGGTCCACCGCAAGGCCCAGAGAGGCCGCGACAAGCTCCGGCGTGAACACACGCGCCGCTATCGTGACTTTTGCGCCTGGGTCGCTGTCGCCCGCACCTTGCTTCACGGTGAACCTCGACATGGGAATATACCTGACGTTCTTCATGCAAAAGAAGTCCGAGTCCTCGGCAAGCACCGCGTACGCGCGCTTGTTGCGGACCAACTCGCCGAGCTCCTCGTCAGCCTCGCGAGTTGCCGTGGTGATTGGGATCCCGTGCTTCTTGAGCACGCCGCGCAGCTTTTCGCGCGCAAACGGGAAGCAGCAGTTCGTGTCGAGCAGCAGTTGCGTGGCCAGTGGCACGTTCGTGTCGGCCAACGGCTGGCCGGTCACCGAAGCTGCCGCGGTCGGCACCGCTTCGTGCTGGAGCGTCTCTGTCGGCGGTTGGCGCTCTACGAGCGTCGTCGCGAGCTGCTTTACCTTGTCAGCCTTCTGCATCGCGCGGTCCATCAGCGTGTAGCCCTTGCGGTGCGCGCTGCCGCCAAAGCACTGCGGCGGGTCCGTCACGAACACAAGCGAGACGTTGCGCTGTCGCAGTTGCGCCAGCCACGTTTCCATCCATTGCTCCAGCCGCACCGGGCATCCTGAAGGACGAGACATCACGCCGTTAGAGGTCTTTGAGGCCGCCGGCAGCGCGCTCGGCCCAACCGCCACGTACCTCCTAGTAGCAACCACGCACGCGCCGAGATCCCGCTCTCCTGGCCCACCTCTTGATATAGCTGCTCACACAGTCGGTACAGGAAGCCGACAAAGTCGACGGCCAGAGTCTCGTCGTGCAGGTCCTCGACCAGCGTCGACGTCCGCTCCTCGTTCTGGTAGCAGTGCCGCGTCAACCCACGCACGCCCATGCTGGCGCTCGCTAGCTTTTGCACTCTCTCTCTCTCTCGCTCGCTCGCTCGCCCTCGTGCTCTTCTGAGGCTCTTCCTAGCTCTGCAGCGCCTTTGTGCTGCTCGAGCTAGTTCGCGCCTTCCACTCCTTTCTCGGTTTGTTCTCGGATCAGGAAGAATGGCGTTGGCCAAAAACTTGTGAGTCGAATCAGAATTGAGTCTACCTCCCATCCTGAATTGTGTAAAAAAGTCGGCCGATTCAAAACGCACGCATACTGGAATCACGTGATCGATTTCTTTATAATGTATTTGCAAAATAGGTCTTACTGAACACAAGTCAAAAATATATAGTGAAGCACTATACATTTCAATTGTTTTTATAGCAAAAGCTTAAATCAGATTTGAATTGTGAAGTTTTGAAGCGGCCAGGACCCTAAGTGCGCCTAAGATAATTTGGGGCGACGTAAATCGTACTTACTAGCATGTTACCCTTAGGTTCGGGTTAATAAGTTACCGCACTTATTATAGTAACCCCGTAACCGTACTTAGATGAAAGGTATGGGCAACATTAGATGCGGGTTTGCAAGTGCGACGCACTTGCCGGTGTTCACCATTGCCATGTAACCCCGTTACATTTGGCGAAAGCGGCAGCCGTATCTGACATGATCAACCGCCGCCACCAGTAGCGCCGCCGCGACAAGCTCAAGGAGGCGGTGGCGACGGAGGAGCCGTCGTGCGCTTCACTAACTAATTCAGACCAAGGAATTTCGCAGTTTTGGCTACAAGCAGTTGCACGAAGACGAGGCGTGGGAGGCGTGTGCCAAGATGGGCAGCGTCGTGATCATGGTCCGCTCCATGAATGTGGACTACGGAGGTAGAAGACGCAAGCAATGCGGCCGAGGAGAAGAGCAAGACGAGATAGGCGGAGAAGAAGGGCAAGAAGAAAAAGAGAAGTAGCAGAGACATAGCGCTGTAAATATCTGTCGACTGTATCCCATTGGTGCATCTATGCTGTCGTCTCCTGCTGCTGCTGCTGCTGCTGCTGTATCCACGGGTGCGCGAGCACCTGCTCGGCCGTCGGCCGCTGCGCCGGGTCCACCGCCAGCATCTGGTCGATGAGACTCTGCACGGCGGGCGACAGGCGCTTCCAGCCGGCGGACTCGCGGTCAACGCGGCCCGCGCGGATGCGCTCCTGCAGCTGCACGTCCGTCGCGTCGTCCGCCGGGTCGAACGGGTGGTGGCCGCACAGCACGATGAAGAGCACGACGCCGAGCGCCCACACGTCGACGGCACGCCCGACGCTCGCCTTGTCCTCGCCCTCGGCGTCCAGCATCTCGGGCGACGCGTACGCCAGCGTGTACGACCCGCGCGTGACAGTGCTCGCGGCCCAAGAGTTGCTGTTGCTGTCGCTGTTGCTGCTATCATCGTCGACGCGGAAGGACTGACCAAAGTCGATGAGGCGTGGCCCGCCGTCCTGGCCGGCCGCCAGCAGAATGTTCTCGGGCTTGAGGTCGGCGTGCACGACCGCCTGCGCGTGCAAGTAGGCGAGCGACTGCGCGAGGTCGCGCGCCAGGCTCTGCGCGCCGCTCTCCGAGAAGACGCCGTGCTGCACCAGGTGCTCGTACAGCTCGCCGCCGCGCACGAGCTCCGTGACGAGCACGAAGGCGTCGCGCGTCTCGAAGGCCTCGCGCAGCGCCAGCACGCCGTGCGCGCCGCCGACGCGCTCCAGGATGGCCACCTCCTGCAGGAACTGCGCGCGCGTCGTGCGCGACTTGGCGACGCGCTTTATGGCCACAGGCGTGCGCGACTTGCGGTGCCGCCCGAGGTGCACGCGCGAGTACCCGCCCTCACCGAGCACGCCCTCGACCTCGTAGTCGCCGGCCAGCGCGCGCCGCGCCAGCACGGTCGTGGTGGTCGCCGGCATCTCGCGGCGCTTACCCGGCGACTGCGCCAGCCACTGGTAGCGCGCGCTCGAGGCGTCCGGCGCGGCCTCCAGCGAAGCGTCGGGCGAGAAGGAGGCCAGCGCGCCGGCCACCGCGAGTCCGAGCGCCAGCCGCGTGGGCGTCTGCGCCGCCTGCAGGACGCGCAGCGCGCGCGCAAAGGTCGTCATGGCCGAGGAGCGGATGGACACCAAGCGACACGCTTCGCCGCGACCTGGGGCGGAAGCGGAGGGACCGAGAGTGAGCGCCGCAGCCGCCGCCATCTTGTCGCTGATCGCCGCCGATTCGCGCTCCGAGCCAGTCAAAAAGCCTTTGGGGCGACTGGGCGATATAGAAACGGAAACCGCTCTTTTTTCGGGTGGCGGCCCATATGTATTGGTGCATAGCCACATGGAAAGCAAGCAAGTCGCCTGGTTGATACGGGACGGAGATGCCGGCGCACCGCTGGAATGATGGACCGCTGCGTGCGTGGCTTTTCGCGCGGGCGACAGGCAGCATGAAATGGTGGTTGGTGGCTGCTGGTCACCAGGTTGGCTCGTGGGTTTGTATTACTGTGTATAGCATGCAGCATGCAGCATGGCAGAAGTCGCATGAACAAATCTGCTTGGCGGTCAATCTGCTTGGATGAGTGGCGCAAGTTGACATGTGACAGGGCACGCGAAGCGGCAGTGACACGTCGGCGGCGTCACGCGTATCAGATTCAAATCAACGGAGCCTACTTGTTCTCGGTCCATCGACGCACACAATGTCATCCCGTTCAGTTGGACGAAGCGCAGACCGTGGGCAGAAGAAACTCGCGCGCAAACTTGGACCATAGGCGGCGCTCGGGTGTAAGCGACGGCATCCGGAACGCAGCCTCGATGTGCTCGCGGACTGCCAGGTACCCGGCGCGTGCGTCGCGGCTGTTGTAATGCCGACGCACTCGCGCGCCTTCAAGAGCGTGAACTGCAGCTCCGACGTGCCGTCCGATGCGATGCGGAACGTCTCGGCACGGATATGGGGGGGTGGTCGGGATCGACGCTGGCGTCAAGCGCGTGCGCTTCACAGTCGCAGATTGTCGTGGGTCTCCTGGTCAACAACGTCGACGACGCCACGACCATGAGGGGATTCACGGTAGCAGCGCGTCAGCAGCTTGCTCAGCGTGTGCGTGGCAGAACCGTGCTCCACCAGCGCCACGTATATCCGCATGTCCGGCGTGGAGTCCAAATCATCGCCCTCTTCAAAGCTACTGGTATTTTCACCGTCGTGCTGAACCGCCGTGCCTGGCGTGTTGTCGCCTTCTCCAGCTGCATGTTCGCCGACAGCCGCACATTACAGTCGAACAACTCGTAAATCACCGGCACTTGGTAGTTCTCCGCCGACCGGACCAGCGCCAGACCGTACTTCCTTGTATTCGCCGAGCCGTTCCAGACAGGCAGCCTGTGCAACCTCGTAGGCTTCATTAAACGCGACTCGCTCGCTCGAACCATCATGCGTCGCCGCGACGCTGGCTGCATCTTCACCCCCAACGGCGTCCTCGCCGACTCGCATCCGACGAGCAGGAAGGCGTGTGCGAGCTGCACCACCACAGGCCGCAGTCCGCCCATGCGAACTTAACGAGAGTGTAGGTCGGTTCAACACAGAGTGACGGACTTTTCACATGATGTGTGTGTGTGTGTGTCAGTCGAGAACCAAGAACACGGCCGTAGAATGCGCGCGCGCTACGTGCGGGGCCAGGTGGCGCACGCGCCGACCCGCGGGGCGGTTGAGATCTTCCCGGACGCGTTCCTGGTCGTGAGCCGCGCGACCGGGCGGATCGAGCGCTTCGAGCCGCAGACGCGGCCGGAGGACGAGGCGCTCCTGCTCGCGGCGCAGGCGGACGGGGAGGACGCCGGCGTGCTCCTGCTCGAGCCGCACCAGTTCCTCATGCCGGGCTTCGTCGACACGCACGTGCACGCGCCGCAGTACCCGTACATGGGCACGGGCACAGACACGCCGCTCATGCAGTGGCTGACCAAGTACACGTTCCCGGTCGAGGAGAGCTTCGCCGACCCGGAGGTGGCGGCCGAGTGGTACGGCAAGCTGCTGGACCGCATGCTGGCCGAGGGCATCACGACGGCGCAGTACTTCGCCACGATCCACCTCGAGTCGACCAAGCTGTTCGCCGACCTGATCGAGCGCCGCGGCCAGCGCGGACTTGTCGGCCTCGTCTCGATGGACCGGAACGCACCCGAGTCGTATGTGTCGCCCAGCGCGGCCCAGAGCCTGGCCGACGCGGAGGAGTTTGTCAAGTACGCGCTGGCCAAGGAGAACGAGCTCGTACTGCCGGTGATCACGCCGCGCTTTGTCCCGACGTGCTCGCTCGAGTTGCTGCACGGACTGGGAGAGCTTGCGGCCACCTACAATGTGCACGTGCAGTCGCACGTCGCAGAGTCGCACGACGAGGAGGCGTTTGTCGAACAGCTCCACCCCGGGAAGCGAGACACGCAGATCCTCAACGACGCGAAGCTGCTGACTGCCAAGAGCTGCATGGCCCACGCCGTTCATCTGCGTGACGACGAGCTGGACGTGTTCCGAGCGACTAGCACCGCGATCGCGCACTGCCCGCTTTCCAATTTCTTCTTCGCCAACGGCATGCTGGACGTGAGGAAAGTGCTAGCCAAGCAGGTCGCGGTGGGCCTCGGCACGGACATTGCTGGAGGATACTCTCCGAGCATGCTGCGCGCTATTCAGACGTGCGTCATCACTACGTTGGCGCTCGACTCGACGTCCCCTTCTGCGTCGGCATCGCCGCGGACGTTTGATTACAAGGACGCGTTCTGGATCGCCACCATGGGAGGAGCGCATGCGCTCGGACTGCAAGATGACACGGGAAGCTTCGCCGTTGGCAAGTGCTTCGACGCGATTCTCGTGGATGCTGCCAAGAGCCGCAACCTTGAGTTTTCCGAACGCGACACACGAGCGGATGTGTTCCAGAAGCTCATCCACAACGGAGACGACCGAAACTTTGCAAAAGTGTTTGTGAAAGGCAAGTGCGTGCACGAGCATTATTCGTGACCCAACACGGGATGCCTGAGCGAGTCTCCGCAGCTAAATGACCCAATACACAGGCGCTTGAGAATGCAACCGTGCATCAGACGTAGCTGCGCGTCAGCCGTGCTGATCGCGGTGCCGATGGCCGAGGTATCGTTCTGGCGAAGCTTGACCAGTAAGGGATGTCATGGCACTCGTCGAAAGTGCCATCACGATCTATACCTTATCGCAGGAGGAGCGTCACGCACGTAGCAATTTCATGTCCATTCTGGTGTCCTGGTAATGGACCGAGCCGTTCGAGAGCTGGCGGTGGCGGCTCAAGTGCTAGGAGCTGTCGGCATAGCGCGCGTTTGATGCGGCCATGAGGTTCAATGAAGACATGAGCAACTTGCAGTGGCGGCCCACCAGCTCCATCAGCACCTATGATGCAAGAGTACGATGCTGTTACAACGCGGCACAGCACGCACTCACAAAGCGCACAACCTGTAGCCACTTGTGATAGTACACGTTCACGATCCGCTGGAAGGCCGCCGCGGACGCGATCGACGCCAATGTTGTGGCCGCGGTGGTCAAGTGTGGCAGATGCTTTCTTTAGCCACGCGAAAGTGGGCCTATGAATAGCTCGGTGATGCCATTCACTTGTGAAACGCGCGAGAAAACTGTTGGACGACCAGTCGCGATGCAAAGCGATACGTACCTCGTGTGGCGTCGGTGGCACAACACAACGGCTATCGCTTGATGCACACGGCAATAAAACCCAAACCAATGCATCATGTCGAGCGAGTCTGAGACCGCCAGCTCATCGCCTTTGGTTGGTGCAGCCTCCAAGATCGTGCGTCTAGCGAGTGCATCACGGACTGGGTCACAGTCGTCCAAGTACCGCGTTGCTCAATCGAGCTCCAACGTATCAGGCGAGTCGTTGCCTGCGCAAGCTTCTAAAGCAGCGACGATGAGACAGTCAGCTCCCAATGTGACGACGTTCGTATCGTTCATAAAGAGAAACAGTTCGCTGCGACCCAAGGGTGCTCAGCGATCTCCATCATCGAGACAGTTGGCGCTCACAAATATCAATGAGCCTGCTGTCGCTGTAAGAGCTGACGAGGATCGTGACCACATATCGACAACCGAGACAGGCGCAGCAATTGGGGAGGGAAAGCTTCCGCAGAAACTGAGGCACCACATCTCGCGACTTCGTCTCCAGGGTTCGCAAAAGAGCGACACTGCAGCACTGTCCTCGCTAACGAATTCCTCGCCAACCAATTCCTCGCCGGCAAATGCCGCGTTGAACAAGAGAGCTTCATCGCCTTCTCCGCCTCGACTGTCCGTCGGAAGACGCGCGTCGCGGATCGCCAAGCGCTTCTCGATAGTTGCTTCGCCGTCTTCTGCTCCACAATACTCACGCCAATCGCAGAAGATCCAGCTTCTACATGAAGTTATGAAAATGCAATCGTCAACAGCGACATCTGAAATGACCTCCCAGAGCGGAGCAAGCAGCATTCAACCAGACAGCGAGGGTGAAATCAAGCCATTCCCTTTTCTAGATCTTCTTCGACCACTTCAAAACAGCTTGAGCTGCGCAACTCTCATGTCGGAGTGGCCAAATGAAGACGAAGACAGTGAAGACGATATCGTTCTTGAAAGCGAGGAGGCTCAGTCGGAGCGTGGCCGCAGTCGAATGCTGCGGATCTGCTGCTCACTCGACAACTTACTGCTCTCAATTGGAGATCGGGTGCAGAAGGAAAAGGTTGACACCGAAATCGTACGAGGTGCGGCGCGGGAGCTGATGCAGCTTTTCCAGTTCGCTGTCAAACAGGTCGCCAGTGCTGCCTTTGGCAGCGACGGTCGTGGTGATGACAACGCGGCTGGTTTGATCGGGACGGGGTTGTCGCCGCAGCGTCCGTCAAAAGAGACGCAATACGCGTTCGAATTCCTCGAAGAGGTCACCGACCGTTTCGGGAAGCTCGACGCGTTTGTGCGCGGGACTCTTCTCGGGGAGATTGACATTCTGAATGAGCGAGTTAGCGCGCTTCAGGCTGAATGTGAGGCTACAAAACAGCACAACGTACAACTCCAGACGGAGATGACAGATCTACGCGACTTCCACTCTCAAAACGGCGTAGCATCGCTGAGCTTACGTGGTTCAAACTTTGCAAGGGAGGAAGAGGATGAATCGCTTGGATTGCAGCTTCCTATCAACTCGAACCAGCGCGACGGCGCGTCATCTGTAAGTGAGCTGGAATTGCTCAAGAAGCAATGTGACGAGTACGCCAGGGTGTTGGAGATGGCAAAGCAAGAGATCCGGTTGAGCCACCACGAGCGCGATCTGCATAAAGCGCATGTGGAGGAGCTCTCAAGCGCGCTGTTCAAGGACTCTGAACTTGGTATGCTGCGCAGCCAGCTGCAGAGCGAGAAGAAGCGCGTAAAGATCCTTGAAATGGAAAACGTCGCGCTTTTGCAGAGTCAGCACGATCAGGCACTCAAGATCCAGTCCCTACTAGCGAACAAATCGCCACCTACAACGACTACCACTGCGACTGCTGCGGTACATTGCAGTGCTAAGACATCTCTGAGTTCTGTCAACAAGGATTCTGGGTGCAGCATACAGGCTGAAAAAGCTGCGCATACAGATAAAAGCGCCTTACCTGTCGTCATTGCGCCTGGTACTATCGGCATTGACACAACATCCCTGAGTTACGACTCAGTACCAGCGACAGCCGTCACATTTGCCAACGATGTCCCGATTGCTGGCGGAGTCAAAGATGAGAGATGCGCTCATTGGTTCAGTCGCCTGGTTTTGAGCATATCACGCCCAGGCGATACTGACCAGGACGCGACACGAGCGGGAAAGCTTACCAAAATGGCAGCCACACTACCGCCAACGGCATTACAACAGACTCAAGTTCGACGCCAAGCTAACGTGCCTACAATTCCGCCGTCATCTCTAGGCTTGAGCTCAACTCCTTCTGACAATCCTCGACCACAAAGCAGTAAGAAGAGAAAGCTCAAGCCGGGGGCGAACTCGGAAAATACTACCAGGGTCATCGACAAGACGGAACTCGAGCACTCTTGTCGATGTCTCATTTGGTTCTTCTTCCAGCGATTCCTCATGGCCCAGGAGGCAAGCATGCTTGGAAAATCTCCGGTGCCTGGTGGTTGCGCGTTCGGTGTCGCAACATCATCAGCCGATAGGAATCCTCGAACATCTCTCCAGTTCATTGTCTACCACTACTTTCTCGAGCGAGCTTCGAATGACAAAGATGCCATTGCCGACCTCTCCGACTTCGTGCAATGCCTTCAAATCTGTCGTCAGGATTCCTTTGAAGTCGAGCTCTTTTGTTCGTTTCTGGATGGCCGGCGCTCACACGACGACTTGTGCTTTTTGCTGTGGGTCCTGCAAGCAGTCAACGACACTGAAGTGGGCATAACTTACGACGAGTGCGCAATTCCACCAGTGCCGCTAGTTTCGGGGGCCAAGAAACTAGCCAGCGAACACACACAGCGCTATGTGTGTATGCTAAAGGCAGGCTTTGTGGTGCGCACGATTTTCCGTCTCCTGCATTTCAAAACTGCAGGTGGAAAGCCAGCCAGCCCAGCAAATAGGAAGACTCGACCGTCAACAGCACCAAGCCGGTCTACTAGCCTATCGTCATTGACAAAGCCTGTATCTCCGTCATCTCCGTCTAAACGAAAGGTGAAAAGCCGAACGAGTGACGGCCAGCGCAGTGAGCGCTCAAAAAGCCAGCTCAATTTAACAGGGGGAGACGAATCAAGCGAGCGAGTCACCGATAAAGCAACTGCGTCGTTGCGGAATGCGATAGAAGCGAGGGGCGGCCGTCCCGTGACGCTTGAAACGTTCAACGAGATATTTGCACAGTTTGCTGTCGTGCCGACTGCGGATGAGCTTACCTGGCTGCTAGGCCCCCTTTACCACACAACTGGCGACGAGAAGAAGGTTCCGTGGGAAGTGTTTATTGTGCTACTGCTGGAAATGTTCGCGCATCAATCTAGATGGCAGTGCGAACAGCTCCGAGCGCTATTCGCTCATTTGCACTGGCAAGCAGACATGGATGAACGTGCTGCTACTGCTGAGAGGAAGAAGGCAGAAGAACTGGCGCTGTTGGCAGCAACAACAAAGAAGAGAGTTGGTGTAACGAGCAACGCGGACAAGGAAGTGAACAACGTGAAAAAGAAGAAAGAAAAAAAGCGGGGTCTTGCACCAGGTAATCTAGACAGTGGTGGAGAGCCTGAAGCCAAGTACTTGCGTGGACTAACGCGGCCACTTTTGACCGAGTTACTGCGTGCCTCTGGAATCGTCGAAGATGGAGCTCACATAGACATCGACTGGCTATTCGTTCAGGTGCTAGATTGTGCAAATCAGTCGGCGACAGAGATCCACTTTGACGCGGTGTACGAAGCGCTTCGATCTCTGCAGTTGCTGCCAGATTGGTCACGTCGACTTCAGATGACGAGACACAGCGAGATGTTACGAGACTACAGACCAAATGAGTTCGCACCGGCGCTCCAAATCCAGTGGCGCAGACTTACAAGCGCCAGTCTTGCGATATGCGAAGAAGACCCGAATGTGTTTGTACGCAAACAGAGCCAACAGTGGCTTCAATGGATCGACACCCAACTCGATCGGATTTCAAAGTGTCCAGTCGATGCGGTTCCGAGTCTGTGGCATGTCATTGAGAGCATTCGCTCAATGCTTTCGTTTGCGTGGCGTCTCGCGTCCGTTCGATCTTGTGATGGATACCAGCGTTGCTCAGAACGGTCATCGACGTGCATTGCGCTTGGTACATGCTTCACTGAATTATACTTTGCTGATCGGACCGTTCGTGCCACCATCGACTCGTTCACTGGGTTTTACGAGCCAGCTACAGCGGTCAGCGTATCCGCAGACACACTGAACGGGTCACTCGAGCGATTCTACAAGACCAACATGATGCGGCTGGGGCCATATTTGATAGCTTCACCTTCGCCGACTCAACTAGCCCAAGACAGCGAGTCGATAGCGACTATCCTGGGTCACATCGAGCATGTGCTCCAACGTTACTCCGTTCACCTCTCATACCTATATGCCCGGCACAAAACAGCGTCGTTCAACTGCGCCTCGGGCGTAGCGCTACGCAATTGGCGCCAAATGGCCTACGAGCTGTCACTTATTCATTCCCGATACTTAACTCCTTTTCGTCTTCAACAACTCTTCCTTTGCGTGTTGAACCCTGAGGTTGAACAGCACGGAAGTGAGCGCACCAACACACTGCAGATCGACGATCTTGCTCTCAATCAGTCCCAATTTGTCGAGCTGTTTGTCGTCGTGGCTTTCGAGTTGCACCGTAGCGTTGTGGAGCAGTATCGGAAGCACCGGCGTCTCCGCAAGTCGGTTGCATCGTCGTCGATATCAACACGGGATATACCGCAGATTGAGGACATCTGGAAGCCTCTGTTGTTCGAATCAGGAGACCGTGGTGGCACGGACTACCATCACCCGGCGCAGGTTCTTTCGCTGTTCTTGCGCGAGCTCGTAACCCGAATGACAGTCCGTCACCGTAGCACCCCACATGAAGTCAGCTTCTCACAGAAGCTAAGCTGCCCATTGATTGGACAAGCTCTACTCGAGCACCGGGCATTTCTCCGCTCGGTGTTCTTTTACTATGCGAAGCAAGATGAGGATGCCGCCGACTTGCTGGCTGCTTCCCAATGGCCCGACCAGCCGAACCAAACTGTCTCTGCGTCGACAGACGTGGGCAGTGCGAGCTCTAACTTCCAGTTCCAGTTAGAGAAGACCAAGCGCAACTCGATGAGCTTTGACGAGTTCCAAATGTTTCTGAATGAGTTTGACCTGGTCAGCAGACACCCTGCTCCAAGTGAATCTCAGCGAATATTGACCCTCGAAGACGCGCAGCGCGTATTCCAGACGGTCATGTCGGTTGACAATGACGATGTGGCCCAGGTAGAGTTCGACGAGTTCGCGGGTGCTGTCGTCGCGCTCGCCGTCTTCTTCGCCCCCGACCCTTTCACGCTGTGGCACGAAAAGATTCACGCGTTCGTGAGCAAGCTCAAGGGCAACATGAGCGAGGATGACGTGCGTTTGCAGTATTAGGAAGTAAAACAACACGATACAACGTGGCATCCAAGCGCGTCCCCTTCCATTCACACGCGCTAACCTGCACGCTCCGTTAGCGTGCCCAATGAAACTCAAAACTAACATCAACTCGTTCGCCCGCTCAGTTCGCCTTGCGACGACAGTTCGGGCACAGCGCTGCCTCGCCGTTGTTCACCGCCCGAGCCACGAGCTTCGCAATGCAGGCCTTGTGGAGAACGTGGCTGCACCGCGGCAGCTTCCTTGCCTCGCCACTGGCCAAGTCCTTGCAGCAAATGGGACAGTCGGTGTCATGCGTTGCCTTCTTAGTCAACGCAAGCCCCGCGCGCGTACTCAGCGAGGCCGAGATGGAGTAGAACGTCGTCTTCATCTCAGTTCCTGTCAGCACGTTGTGATACGTTCCGCCCATGCGGTCTGCGACGCGCTGCAGCACCCCAAGGTTGATGTGTCCAAAGCCGACAGCGTATGCCTTCAGCCCATACTTCTCGTAGGCTCCCTTCAAGTGCGTCGCGAGGAGCTCGCCTTGGTGTGCGTCACTTGGCTGACCGTCCGAAAAGAAAACAACTACAGGCTTGTACGCGGAAAAGTTGGTGCGCGACAGCACCTCGTTGGCCAGCCGCAAACCCGTTGCATACGTGGTCCCGCCACCGCGGTACGGCACACTCGCATTCGTCATCAGCGTCACGTTCTGCGCTTCGTACACAAGCACGGCGGACGAGTCGAACGTTACGATCGACACGATATCCAGCGCCGCGCCACTGCCCACGCAGTTGTGGATGTACTCGCGCACCGCCGCCGTCAGATCCAGCCACGGCTGACCGTGCATCGATCCCGAGCAGTCCAACACAAACACGTGGTGATTCTTGCCGCCACTGGACACATGCGTGCACTCGAACTGGTGGCCGCTAGCATACGAGAAGACGTCCGAGCCGTTGCTGTTGTTTGGGTTCGACACCGGCGCGTGCCAAGCTGGAAGTACGCAGTAGGACGGCTTGCTACTGTGATCCGGTGCATCACACTTGTACGCGCACTTCTTGAACAGCTCGCGCTCCACTGACAACGGGCATGGATCCATCCACCCAAGCGTGCGCCAAAACTGCTCATGGAGCACTTCGTCCATTTCGTGGTCGGGTGTCGGCTCGAGCGAGCGATCACAGTGGCGGCGCTGGTCGTTCGTTGAGCCGGAGTAGACGCACTTGGCCTTGGAGTTCTGTTCGCAGTCCAGATAGTGAACGTGCGCGCGACCCATCTTGGAGCAATACAGGTTACACATCTCCGCCTCACCCGTCTCGCCCGCACGGTACTGGCGGTCGTTGATGTCAATGTCGGCG
>JAADXX010000547.1:0-19924 GCA_023338025.1 Phytopythium oedochilum | reverse complement strand
GCGATGATCGCTTTTGTGGAAAGGGTCTTTCGGTACACTTTACGGCGAAGGACGTCGCCAATGAGGCAAGTAACGCATATCCGTTATATTTTGGTCCATGGGCGTCACGGATTCGACTGCTGGACGAGTGGCCTGTCGGTGTCATCGCGCCTGCTGCGACGACCACCGTGACAAGTTCGGCCTCCACGTCGACCACCGTGACGAGTTCGACCTCCACTTCGACCACCGTGACGAGTTCGGCAACTACCGAGGAAGAGAAGTCGTCTTGCAGGGAGATGCTACTGCAGCTGGAGTTGAAGTGTGTAACTCAAGAGCTGCACCGTGGGAGATCCCGAGCGGACAAGCTGGAACTGGAAGTCAGCCGCCTCGCTACAGAAGCAGCAATCAGCAACAAGCGCTTCGCCGATTTCGTAGCCCAACAAGATGCGAGAAAGGCGAGAGACCGCGTGTATCAGCGGAACAAGCGCCGCCGAAAGTCCACATAAGCAGGTTTGACGGAGGCCACGTCCCCCAAGAGCTATCAAGCTGAACGCGGCTCGAAAATGCCAACAGTGAGGGCCGGCTCGACTCGGCTCGGCTCACGTTCGTGATGAATTGTTGAAAGCAAAGTGCGTGCACTCAACATTGATAATGGAGCGGCCAGCCGCCGCCGCCGCCGCCACCAGCATTGGGAGGACGACGACGAACCCAGCGAAGGCTTCGGCCGCGGTCGCGACGCCCGTGACGAGAAGCAGCCGCTCGCGAGCGACCACCACCCAGTGTACATTTAGGCTCTACGCCTAATCTCACTTGAGGAGAAGAACGTGGGCTGGCAATGGCAGTCGACGTCTGCGGCCGGCTTGCACTGTGGAGTTTTGCCTGTGCAATTAGCTCTGAACGAGGCCACCGAGAAGTTGTGTAGATTTTTGTGGTGTACTGTACTCGCCTTTCAGTCTGTGACAAAAAAGCGTAACCAGTTACCCTCGCTACGTGAGTCACCGTATAGCTACTACTGATTTCTGGGAATTATAGTATAGTTCATATACGGATATATACCGAGGCGGCGAACGAACGGGTTCGTCCCAAGTTCGCCCAGGTGAGCTTCTGCTGCACTGCCGCGTTGTCCAGCTCGACGTGCGCCACGAAGCGCAGGTTGTTGGCCGTGTACTCGTGTCCGCAGTAGATCTTTGTCTCGGCGGACACTCCACTGAAGAACCGGCCGCAACCCACGATGAAGAGCGTGTCGCCCGTGAACAGCGCGTCCTGGCAGTGGTACAGCACGTGGTCGCGCGTGTGGCACAGCGTGAAGAGCACGGCGACCGAGAGCGAGCCGACGCTCGCCCGCGTGGTCGAAGTGCGAGTGCGTCGTCAGAGCTCTCAAACTGTTTCGCCAGCAAATCGCATCGCTCCAGGATCCAGCGCAGATAGTACATCAACGCCGCGCCGCCATCATCCACGAACTCCTTGCTTCGCCGCGATCACGCTCGCGCGATCAGGGTCGACTCGTACTTGGCCTTGTACCCGGCGTTGATGGTCACCGCGTGCTGAACCGGCCTCGACAGCAAGACGCTCACAATCGTGTCCTTGCCGTCCTTATACATCATCTCCGCATCGGCCTCCGCCTTCGCAGACGTGTGGACCGACACGCGTCAAAGTCGACAACCTCGCCACGCAGCGCAGTCGAAATGGTCACGCGCAGGTCACCCACCACTCAGGAAACTGCGTGAGATCTTCACCGTACAGCTCCGAGTACGCCTTCGTCAACAGACGGACTGCCGCGTTCGAGCGGCCAAGGATCACCTACACGCTGCTCGAGCTCGAGCTTGAGCGTGCCAGCACCTCCGTTAGACGCTGCTGATGCAGATTCTAGTAGAGGACGGAGATCAAGAAGCGCTTTTCCGCCGCGTAGTGCATACGCCTCCTCGTTAACCGTCTCGCCAGACACATGCCGAGTCGATCTCAGCAGAGAACGTCAAGCTCTCGCCGCTGTAGTAAGCCTGGGCAGACTGCGAATACATCACAGTCGTCTCCGTCTCCACGGTGATCTCCGTTAGTTGTAGTTATTTAGGACGCGTCCATTCGGATCGAAGCACCCAACGGCCACCCTCCTACCACACTCTGCAGCGTCCGTCCATGCCTAGCCGCCCGCCCGCGACCGTCCGCGGCGCCATGCAGGGCTACCTGCTGCGCCGGCCACGCGACCCGCTGGCCCTCAAGCTCGCGACCCACTGCGCGGCCGCCGGCAACAACGCGCTGCGTCCGCTTGGGACGGCCCAGCTGCGCGTGCGGGTCTTCCAGGCGCGCCGACTGGCCGTGCGGCCGCTGTTCGAGCCAATGTACGCGCGCCACGGGCTGAGGACGCGCGTCTACCTCGTGCGTGGGTCGTGCGAGCGCCGGGAGCCCATCGGACGCGTCCTTGAGTCCGAGAGGAACGCCGGAGGGTCCATGCGGCATCCCATGTGGCATCGAAGCGACCGCGGCGACACCGGAGGCTCGCTGCTACTGCCGCTCGAGCTGCTGGACGAGGAGGAACGAGACGTCTCGCTCGTGGTAGAGGTCGTGTGCGGGATCCTGGTAGTCGCGGCCACGAGCGTGCCCTTGGGCGAGTTCCTGGCGCAGCCGACGCTTCGACGCGAGCTCGAGACGCACTGGAGGACGCTCGAGGGCGACGGCGGGCTCGTCGAGCTTGCGCTCGATCTCGAGCATCTTCAAGATGGAGAAGGAGACGAAAGTGACCAGGAGGAGGAGGAGGAAGAGAAGGAGGAAGAGCTGTCGGTCGGGGCGAGTGCTTGGGCGTACAAGCAGCAGGCGAGGGAGAGCGGCAACAACCACGCACTCAGCTCCATGGTAGAGCCGGACGACCAAGACGCCTCGAGTGAGGACGACGACGATCCAGACGAGCCTAAGCTCGAGTATAGCAGCAGCAGTGGGGAGGAGCCTGCGAGTCGGCTCGAGGACCCAGAGACGGTGCTGGGGGAGATGAAGAACAGCCTGGACGACGGCTTGCGTGGAGCCCGAACGACCGAGGAAGACGCAGAGGAGAAGACGTGGAGGGTCATGGAGGCTACTAGGCGGTCGCGCTTTGAGATCCCGCCGGAGATCGCCAAGGAGGTGACCGTGGCGCGTGCAGGCGGCACGACCATGTACATCCCGCACCAGACTGCGACTGCCGGTGGCGGAAGTCTCTCTCCAGCGAAGCCTGCCGCGTCTCCGCCGAAGAGGAAGGCGAACATGTGCAGAGGCAGTGAGAAGGCTCCACCCGCGAGCGAGCAGGAGCGACTGATGGACAAACAGCTCTGGGACTTGTACGTGTTCGGCATCGCCGACCGCGCGCCTTCGTGCCGCCACCTGAGCGCTAGCAGCCAGGAAGAAGCCGGACGAGAAGACGTAGAGACCGCCAGCGACCGAGACGAAGAGCAGGCGTCGGCTGCGGCACTGGAGGCGAGCACGTCCTGGTCTAGTCGAGCGCCAAGCACGTGTGTGAGCGACGTCCTCGCCTACAACGAGTTCATCCAGAACATGGAGGCAGCCATCACACAAGAGCGACTCGGCAAGCACGCCGGCGACAACCAGGAGAGTCGCAATGCCGTCGTCGGAGCAGGACGGAACCAAGCCGAACCGGAAGAGCCCACGCTGCTGACCCCCCACGCCAAGAGCAGCGGTCAATCCCTCCTTCCAGTGCGTCAGAGGACGCAAGATCCGTCCCCACGGCCACGAGAAGGCGTCGTGCTCTTCGACCCAGCATCGCTTCCAACGCCGCTCGACCACGATTCCCTCGCGTCCCGGCATCAGCAGCGACGACGAAGTGTCATGCCCGGCACGAGTGCGGACGCCGCTCGAGCGCAAGCGCAGAGCCGAGCGCCGCGCCGCCGCTCGCTCCCCATCAACGCTGTGTACGCTCAGCTGCAGCGCAAGCTACTGGCAGGAGTCAACGCTCTGCGCAGGCAGCCGGACAAGCACCCGCAGGGCGACACGCAGCAGCAGCAGCAGCGAGTCAATATGCCGGCACCAGCGACAGCGACTACCCCGGAGCTCGGGCGTAAGCGCAGCATGTCGCTGCACGCGTACACGGACTTGTTCGCTCCTCCTGTCGAGCCCATGGACCCCTGTCGCCACCGCAGCAACAGCAACGGAGTCTCAACGGCGAGCCGCAGTAACCCGACCAGCGGTGGCAGGACTTCTTCCCGGTCTGGCAGCTCGAGCGACTCGCTGCCTCCCGCCGGTCTTCCGCTAGCGTCCAGCCGCCGCTCGGCTGAAACCGGCCCCGTCGTGTACCTCCAGGGCGAGCCGGTGTGCGTCGGTCGTCGCATCCTCGTCGGTCGGTCCGCTCCGGGCATCGTGCGCTACATCGGCTCGGTGCTGTTCGCGTCAGGCGCATGGGTCGGTGTCGAGCTGGCCGAGCCGAAAGGCAAGCACGACGGCGCGGTCGACGGCGTGCGGTACTTCTCCTGCGCTCCGCACCACGGCATCCTGCTGCGCGCCAACCGCCTCGACCTGCGCCTGCTGTAGCCGCTTCATGGCGGCCGCGTCAAAGCTGCACGCGCGCTCGTCTCAGCCGCTCGTGGCCCCGCTGCAGACTCGAAATGGCCAGCACGAGCTCGCAGACCCGCGCGCGGTCGCACACGTCGGCGTCCACGACTGAGAAGACCGCGTTGGCGTCACGAACGGCCACTGCGTGGTGGAAGGGCTCGAGTGCGGCGAGGAACTGCGCGCGAGAGACGGCGAGCGACTCGCGCGCCGCTTCGATCGACGGAGACGCGTCCGAGCCTCCGTCTGCCTCGCTCTCCAGCGTCAAGGCGCAGCTGTCCAGGAACTCGTCCAGCGAGAGCTGCTCCAACGCTGCCGCGCGCTTCATCTCGGCCTTGGACACGCCCGGAGTCGGCGACGAACTCGGTGAAGAAGACGACGACGGTGGTGACGTCGGCGCTCGGCGTCGGCGAGTCGAAGCCGCGGCGCCACCGAGCGCCTCGCGCCGCAACCGCGAGAAGATCTGCGCGAGCGCGAGTCCGTGGAACACACCGCGCTTGGACAGCTCGGCGCGCACTCGCTCGCGGTTTTGTCTGCGTCTTCGCCGCTCGTCCGCCAGCTCGCCGCCGAACCCGCCGCCACTAGGATTCCTAGGACTCTCGGGCGCCATGCAGTAGACGGTGGCGCGTCCGAGGTACGTGATGCTGGCGGACCGTGGCCGGCGCTTGGCGCCTGCGACCTTGGCCGCGCCGCTCTTGAGCGAAGAGTTGGCGCTGGTGCTGCTTGGCTGAAAGCCTGCGAGGCAGCCGGCCGACTTTGGACGGAACTCGAGCTTGGGGCGGGTGCTCTGCACCGTTGGCGACGCGTTTGGGTCACGCTCGTGGCGCTCGTCCAGCTGCAAGGAGGAGGAGGAGGAGGAAGGGACGCTGTCCAAGCCGAGGCGGTAGGCGCGCGGGTGCCGCTGCTCGTTCTCGATGGGCAGCGCGTACCTCGCGGCGGGCTGCTTGTGCTTGTCGACGCGGCGCCGCAGCTTGGCGTACGCGTCCACCACCTTGGTCATCAGTGCTTGCTGCCTGGTCGCGCACCGTTCCTCCTCCTGCGGCGTCGCTTGTTGGCTCGCAGCGAGCGCCGGCGTGGACAGCGACGTCCTCAGCGGGAACCGCTGGCGGCGACTCGGCGACGCGGCATCGGTCGTGACTGGAGTCTGCGGTGGATGCTCGTGTTGCTGGTCGCAGACGTTGCCGAGCGTCGCGTAGCTCGCTGGGCACCACGCGGGCTTGGCTTCCCGCTCCGGCTCGTGCGGTTCAGCCTCCTGCAACGTGTTGAAGACTGGGGAGGCGCGCGCTGGAGACCGCGGCGGGTACGCAAGCATCGCCGACGGGAGCGCGAGGCGATGCCGCGTCTGCGCGTATACCAGAGCAGCACCTTCGGGCGGCTGGAAGACGCCGTCGACGCCGCTCCTAGCCGCTGCTCCGCTGCTTGCGGCGTTCCTCCCGCCCGACCCAAGCGCCCAATCGACGGTGTGGCCGCGTTGGTTGCCGGCTTGTTGGTCCGCAGACTGCCGCAGGTCCTTGGGCACGGTCGTGCGCAGGCCGCGCAGGTCGCTGGCCCGATCCATTGGCGGCCGCCACCCGGCCGACTCGCGGTGCTTGGCCGCATCCTGCTGCTCTCGCTCGAACCGCGACTCAACGCCCGTGTTGTTGTTGTTGCCTCCGCCTCGCTCCCGGTCTTCCTGCCGACGCAGCAAGAGCTGCAGATCCTTCCGGGTGCGCGCGTCCCTAGGCGGCAGGTCCACCGCCGGGAGCTTGCGCGGCTCGGCGCGGCCGTATAGCCCAGCTCGGCGCTCGCGCTCGCCTCGAACGTCCTCTGCCTCGTCCTCAGCCGGCTGCGGGTGCATCAGCGCGGCGCTGACGCCCATGGGCGACGCCCTTCGACGCTGCTGGACGCTCATGATATGGAGACGAGAGCGAGTTGTCGAGTGCGCTGGGGCGGCGGGCGAGCGGCTGGGAAGGGACTGAGACGCGTCCGACGCCGGCCAAGGCGCCTCTATAATTAGGGGGAGCGCCTACAGCAGCTCGGTGGTGATCCGATTCGCCTGCTGCTATAATAATCCAACGGCGGACGCCGCGCCGCTGGCCTTGGCGCTCGGACTGGAGCAGCAGCGGCTCGTCCTTGGACGCGTGGACGCTGCGGTTCGCTGTCGGGCGACGAGGAACGCGACCCGGATCGAGTGGAGCGCGTTGATGTTGAAGTCGTCGACGAGATCACCAAACCGACCAATCACGTTGCGAGAATAATAAAATAGCGTCAAACCGACCAATCACATTTCGAGAATAACGAAATGGCGCACCAGTTGAGCCACCAAGGAGCCCACATGGCGATCGAGAGAGCGCTCGCTGGCTGCGACGGCGTCAGGCGAGCGTTGTCGAGGCTCGCGCGTCCATTAATTAAATATGTAGCGAGTGTCTAGGCGCCGCGCGCGCGCTCGTCGATGGCGCGCTGCGCGTTGAGCCGCGCCTGCTTCATGGCGAGCGCGAAGGCGGAGGCGGCCGTGGCCGTGGCGGCCGAGGGGCTGCGCATGGCCGAGGCGGCCGCGTCGCCCTCGGCCGCCTCGGCCTTGGCGACGGCCGTGACCGACAGCGCGGGCTCGAGCGCCAGCACGGCCGCGTCCTCGTCGCTCGTCTCGGTGCCGCCGCTGCTGCTGGCCGTCGGGCTGCCGCGCTCGTGCGTGGGCGTCACGACGCACGCCGGGGCCGGGGACGAGGCCGAGGAGAAGGAGGCCGAGGCCGAGGCTGAGGACGAGGAGGACGCGTCGCTGTCGGCCCGCGCGGCGTGGCGCTGGCGCAGCGCGCGCTCGACCGTCGGAGAGACCTTGGCGGCCGGCAGCGCGGCCAGCACGGGCCCAATGTCGACGACCCAGCGCTTGCTGGAGCTCATGTCGACGCGGACGGTCGGCCCGCCGCCGTAGAGCCGCTGGAAGACCTCGTAGACCTCGGTCGTGATGAGCTGGAAGCCCAGCTCGGCGGGCGACGCCGCCGCGTCCTCGTCCGCGCCGCCGGCCATGGGCCCGTCGTCCCGCGTCGCGTCCGCGCGCTGGGCCAGCCGCCCCTGCGCGAACTCGAGCAGCCGCCAGTTGTTGATCGGCCCCGGGGCCGCCGCGGCCGCGCTCGGGGACGGGCTGCGCGGCTCAAAGTCCGGGGACGAGGCCACGGAGGACGACGAGAGTGAGGACGCCGGGCCCGCGTTCTCGGTGAACGCGAGCCACTGGCGGACCCACGCGGACGGCACGACGCACATGACGCCCGCGCGGCCGTTGGACCCGCGGCGCTTGGACTTTTCGCCCGCGGCCATGACGCGCCGCACCTCGGCCATGCGGTCGCGGTAGCGCGGCGTCGGTGGCGCGAGCAGCAGCTGCGCGTCCGCATTCGGCCCCGCGTCCTCTCCGTCCGCACCGTCCGCTGCGGATGCGGATGCGGACGCGTCCCCACCGTCCCCAGCGGATGCGGAAGAAGCGGATGCGGACGAAGCGGACGAAGCGGATGCGGACGCGAGCGGGTACCGGTGGTGCGTTCCGTCGACGCGCAGGATGCGCGGATCCTTGGCGGCCGCGAGCGCCTCGAGCAGCGCGAAGCAGGCGTTGCAGGCGCGCTTGGGGCCCGCGAACTTGTCCACGAGCGCGACCTGGTCCGGCGAGCAGCTGCCGCACACGAGCTCGCCGCAGAGCCGGCAGTGGTGCCGCCGCCGCGAGAGCGTCGTGAAGACCGAGAAGCAGAGCTGGCAGCACGCGGACGCGCGGTCGTCGCGCCAGTCCACGTCGTACTTGCGGGCCCTCGCGTCCGCGCGGCTGGGGACCGAGGGGCCCCCGGGACCCGAGGGGCCGGAGGGGCCGGAGGGGACGGTCGACGCCCCGCGGTCGCGGCTGTGCGAGAAGCGCATCGACATGCGGCGCAGGGTGGACGAGCGGCGGGACGGAGCCGCCGCCGCCGCCGCCGAGGGGCCCGCGGCCGCTGTGGACCGGCCGCCGGCCGCCGTCCCGCGCGGACCGAAGGACGACGCGTAGTTGGCCATGGCCGACTCGACGTCGAACCCGTCGAGCTCGTCCAGCGTGTGGGAGCGGGACAGCCGGCGCGAGGACCGGACGAGGGGCCCGGCGTCCTCGTCCCCGTCCGTGGACCGGTCGCTCCCGCGGTCCTCGCGTGCGGACGGGGCCGGGGGCGGGGCCGTCCCCGCCGCGGACGAGTAGTAGATGACCATGGGCTTGCGCCGGTGGCTGTGGCTGTGGCTCTGGCTCTGGCTCTGGCTCTGGCTGTGGCAGGGGAGCGAGGGGCCCCCAGGGGGCAGCGCGGCCCCGCGCTTGCCTTGGAACTTGGTCGCGAACGAGTTGAGCAGCGAGGACCCGTCCATGAGGCTGAGGCTGCCGGTGCGGCGCAGCCGCGGGCCCGGCGTCGCGTCCGTCATGTGTATGGGGGGGGGACGGAGGGGACGAGCGGACGGGGCCGGATGTAGTAGTAGAGTGAGGAGGGGACGGAGGGGACGGGGGTATGCACAATACCGACGCGCGGTCGGTGGGGTTTCTCCGAGTGAGGACGGGCCGGCCCGTCGCCGTCCGCGTCGGCGCCAAGATGGCCAGTCCAGCCGCCGCCGTCCGCCCGCCCCGTCCGTCCGGTCCCGTCCTTTGGGATGGCGTTTGGCGGCGGGGCTGAGCTAAAATAAATCGATTTGTTTCGTGGATGTAAAATGTACTATTTGGGTGGATGGACTGGGTGTAACCGACGTGTGCGAGCGGTTTATTTATAATTTTTTTTGTTTGTTTATCCCGCGCGCAAAAGGTGGAGGAGGCGGAACCGTCCCGTCCGCAGCGACTGGACCCGCTCTCCGTCACTGGGTCAAGCCCACTGGCGCTATTTTCGGAAGCGGCGCATCCCCATGAGCTTCACGCTCTATATTCAAAATCACAGGTTAGTCTGCAAGCAACACTAGGCTTCACCAGACCAACACTACACTATTATATCCATTATAACAGGTCATTACGCCGCGGTTTCTCACGTCAACTTTGCGCAAGTGGGACTGCCCACTTTGGGCACGCGCCTCCACTCGGCCACCACCAGCACGGAGCGTTGCAATGGCCTGCCGAACGAGCGCCCCTGTGTCAAACGTGCGGCTCCGCCCGCCGGTATCTCCGTCATTCGCTTGGCTCCTTGCGACGCGGGCGGTCCGCGGATGGCCCCAGCCAGAGACCGACTGGCCCGACCGCCCCACCGTAGGTAGTATTCGTATAGAAGGACGTGACGTACACCGCGTGTCACGTGCGACGCGCGACGTGGCCGGGATCCGCCAACAACTTCAACGCGTGTCACCACCACACACACGTGTGTCTGTCATGTGCCGTACAAAGCTGCCCAATGCTCTAGCGTACACGCTGTAACCATGTCCTGGACACAGCAGCGCACTGCAGTAGATACTATAAGGTTGGATACACTCCGACAGTTCCAGGTGGCTGGCTGTCCGAGTCCATGCGAGTCCGTCACAGTGGCGTCGCGAATTGTCCAGAGAGTCTACGAGCGCTTTCGGACGGACTCCAGGCCGATACAGGTCGCCACGACCGAACACCCCGCCGAGCCGTGAGACTCGACGCATCGCCCTCCTATCCGCGTTGTCGATCCCGAAGGCGCCGTCCGACTTTAGCGGCGCCTACTCTCTCGACTTCGCCCCGACCCCTCCAGTCCATTTGTCACTCAACCCCTTGCATGTGTGTGTGTCAGTGCTTACACTGTACACTCTGCCATGGAAAAGGAAGGGATGCTCCTGACAAAGCACTCTGGAAACCCATGCGATCCGACATGGTAGAGGACGTCCGGAGCGCTCCAGCCCCGCTGTCCGTCCTTGCCATTGCTTTAGGAGACGTGAACGTCGACTAACGTGAGCCATTGGGACGTGTCATGACCTTCGAGACGTCGCGGACGCGCTCGTCAAGCTCGGGACGCTGCATGTCGAGAGCTAAGCGAGGGCCAGGACCCTTCTCAGTGAGATCGTGCACCATCTTGCTGTCTTTGGTCCTTGACAACGCCGACCAGAGAGCACTGAGGGCCTGAAACACCACACCGAGCGGCCTATTGAGCCCACAACAAGCTCCCACGGCCCTATGATGACAATGGGGGACGTGCTCGTCCGTCAATGGGGGAGAACCGCGAGGGCCAGACGTTCATAACTTCATCGCGTTGGTCTCCTTATCACTCGTACAACTCACACGCACACGCAAGAAATGCAAGCTACAATGCAGTACTACAGGCGCTCGCCCCCTCCTTTGGCTCGTTCATGTGAACCAAGATAGGCGCGCAGTCGCTCTGGCAGTCCAATGCTGCGGCTGCCGATACTGCCGCTGCTGTTTTACATGTCGAACGTAAGCTCGCTGACGACGGGGAAGTGGTCCGACAGGTTGAATTGCGGCTGCTTGCGCCACCGCCAGGGCGTGGCGCTGCGCAGCGGGAGCACCCAGCTGGCCGCCTGCGTCGGCTGCCGGTGCGTCTTGGAGTAGAGCACGTAGTCCAGCAGCTCGAGGCTGCCGTCCGAGCTGAGTCCGTCCGCCGCGAGCGCGTTCAGCCGCCGGTCGAAGCTGAACTTGGCGCTGCGCTGCGCGCTCAGCAGACTGCGCTTGTGCTCCGTCTCCGTCTCCGTCTCCGTCTCCATCTCCGAGGTGCCAGTCGCGTGTCTGTTAGCCCCAGCGGCGGCCGAGTCGCGCAGCTCGAGCAGCTCGAGCATCTCGTCGTACTCGCCCGACGTCTTGTTGAGCCAGAAGTCGACGTTCAGGTCGCCCACGAGCAGCACGGCGTCGTTCTCCGGGTCGATCGACAGCGACGCCATGAAGCTCTTGACCATCTCCATCTGCGTGCGCCGCACGGCGCGCGACGCGTCGTCGTTCCAGGCCTGCAGGTGCGTCGCGAACACGTGCACAAGCAGCCCCTCCTTGAGGATCTTGGCGTACAGCACGCCCTTGTCGGCGAGCCGGTCGGCGCCGCAGCTCGCGTCCCCGAACAGCTTGATGCGCACGCTCAGGATCGGGTAGCGGCTGGCGACGAGCACGCCGCCGTTGATGAGCTTACGCACGTACGTCTTGCCGCCGGCGGCGCTCATGCGCTTGTTGTGGCCGACCGTGGGCGTCGAGAAGTAGTAGCCGCCCGCCGCGGCCAGCTTGTCCAGCAGCACCTTGCGCGACCGGTGGTCGAAGCACTCGGTGAAGACCCAGACGTCGCAGGCGGGCAGCACCTCGGCCATGAGCCGCGCGCGCGTGTTCTTGCGCGGAGACACGGCCGTGAACATGCTCACCTTGCGCGGCAGCATCCACACGTTGTACGTGCCGACGCGCAGCGTCACGCGCCGGCGCTGGGCGCGCGCCAGCAGCCGCGTCGACTCGCGCGCCAGACACGCCAGGTCGTCCCCACACTCGCGCAGCGGGATGAGCGTCGTGGTCGGGAGACTGGCTTGGGATGAAGAGGAAGAAGAGGAAGGAGGAAGAGGACCCGTGGACGAGGACGGCTCGCCGCACGTGGACAGGTACAGCCGGCTGTCCTTGTAGTACTCTCCGCGCGGCGCGACCTCGCACGGCTGGTGGCTGAAGGCGGCCATGAGCCCCATGGGGGATCCCCAGCGCAGGAACTCGCCGTCCTCGTCCGGACCGAGCGCGTTCATGACCGAGTGCCCGCTCCCCGTGGCAGTCGACGCGTCGCTACCGCTGCTAGTGTTGCTGCTGCTGCTACCGGTGCTGCTGCTGCTGCTACCGGTGCCGAACGAGAGCGGCGGCGCGTGGTGCTTGGCCGAGTAGACCGTCGCCACGTACAGCCGGCCGCCCGGGTGCGCGAACGACATGTTGGGCAGGTGCTTCATGAGCTTGCGCTGGCGCTTGCGCAGCTCGCGCCGCTCGCGCTGCCTCGCCAGCGACTCGTTCAGGTCCGACACGAACGACAGGTACGACTCGGAGATGGACCGGTAGAACCGCGAGGACGACTGCGGCGAGCGTCGACGCGCCGGCGCTGGCGTCGTTGTGAACGTCGTTGTCGTGGTTGTGGACGCGTTGGACGCCATGATCTGTCGCCAGAGACCGGCGCCGGTGCGGTCCGCGCGGCGGCCGCGCTCGCGGCTGCTCTGCGTCCGAGCGGCGGCGCTGGGAGCGGACGCCGCGGCCGGGCCGAACGGGTCGTCCCCTTGGGACAACGCCATCCCCCGCGTCGATCCGCCGTCGCTGCTGTCGTTGTCCAGCTGGGCCAGGAACGGTGACAGGTCGAGGCTGTGGCGCGGCGGACGGGAGGACGGCGCGGGGCTCGGCCCCGCGCTCTGGTGGTAGTGCGACAGCTCGGCCAGGGACGGCAGCGGCGTCGACCGCGGCTCCTGGCGGCTCTTGTGGCGGGCGGACGCGCGCTGCTTGGCGTCCGCGACCTCGTCCGCAGGTTGCGGACCCGCACTTCCGGGGACGGGATTGGGGACGGGGCCGGGATTGGGGCCGGGATTGGGGACGGGATTGGGGACGGGATTGGGGACGGGATTGGGGACCGGCCCGGCGGCCCCGGCGGCCTCGATGCACGCGCGCACCTGCTTGTGGAAGTTGAGGTTGATCGGCGGCCGGCTGAGCGTGACGGCGCCCCCGCGCGCGCGCGACTGGAAGCGCAGCGCGCGGCTCGAGGCCGCGTGGACGACGACGACGGGCGCGCCGAAGCGCACGGGCATGCCGACCTGGGAGAAGTCGAGCTGCTGCGTCTCCGGGTCGAGCGCGAACAGCCGGAAGGTCACGGCCTCGTGCTGGTGCCGCGTCGAGTCGTGCGGGTGCGCGGCGGCCGGGTGCGGCCCGGGCTCGCCCTCTCCAAGCAGCGAGATGTCCTCGTCCTCCGGGACGAGCCGCGGGGACGAGTCCGCGCGGGACGGGCCCCACATCTTGCGGCCGAAGCCGTCCGCAGGGGCCCCGACGACGGGGACGCCGCCCTCGGTGCGCACGGAGCCGTCCCCGGGCGCGTCCACGTCGTCGTAGAGGTCGTCGGAGCAGAGCGCGGCGTAGCGCTTGCGGAAGAGCCCGCGGCGCCAGACGAAGAAGCCCGCGAGCCCCATGAGGCCGCCCGAGGCCGCCGTGGCGAGCGCCAGCAGCGCCATCTGCTGGTGCGACAGGTTGAGCTTGTGCGCGAGCGCCAGGAGCTGGCCGTCGCACAGGAAGCACACGCGGTCGCCGTAGCACACGAACTCGTAGTCGTCGGACGCGGCGGCCGGCGGGGCTGACGAGGGGACGGACGAGGGGGCGGATGGGGACGGACGGGGGAGGGGACGGACGGATGGGGACGCGGTTAGCACGGGCAGGCATGACAGGGACCAAACGAAGGAGGGGACGTACGCGGGGCCTTGTGCGGCACGGCGGAGACCGAGCGGACGGCCGCGTTGTCGTCCGACGCCGCGCGGCTGATCCGCGGGGCCGGCATGGTTTTTAATAAAGGCGAGTGCCAGTAGCCCGCAAAAAGTGTCGAATTGGCCCCAGCTGCGGACGAGCGAGCGCTCAGGCCCGAGGCATCCACCGTGGCCAGGCCTGCTGCTGCGCTCCGTCTTATTCCAACACGCGCTCGGCCGGGCAAATCCGCAGTGCGGACTCTTCCACCGGTCGGGCGGCTGGAACTGGGGACTGGGACTGGGCGATGCGACCCGACTGCGGGCCGCGGCAGTTCGAGTTTGGGAGCGATCGTCCGTCCTGCAGAGTGTCAGTGCGGGCGGGGGATTACTCTCCCTGTCGTTTCGCATACGATCGTTTACATAGTACAATCGGAATGGTGGGACTGCCTAATATGATATTCAGAGCGCATCCTCCAATGGAAGGGGTGAATCACTTGGGATTTGTAAAGAGAGAGTGGCCCACGCGAGCGTTGGACTCTGCCGTCGAAAACCTTTTACAATACATACGCACGGAAAGATGGTCCGTCGCGAAAATTTCTGCACACACTGACGTTTTGAATGCCCGTCTTCTTGCAGAGATTCGGAAGCTCACGCGCGGGACGAAGGTGGTAAGTCTGTTCGCTGGTGTGTGGATCGAAGATGCGCAGGCGCGGGCGGCGTCAGGCCGAGCCGACGAATCGAACGAGCAGGAAAGAGAACAGGTCGAAACAAGCAAACGCGAGGAACTCCTCTTTCTGATACGTCTCCGAGTTCGGAGGCGTGGTTTTCTGTTTTTTAGGGATTATCATCGCGGCGGACCATGCGTTTTGCTTTTCGGTTGCTGATTCGCCGTTTCGTTGCGCCGTGAGGGAGCGGAGCCATCATCATTTCGCACCGTGGTTGAATGTTCGCGGCTTTGCTGCAACAAGACAGGCCGGTTATCTTGCGATTTGTATAGAACCCCCAGCAGCTGAGCAGCTCCTTGTCAAACGCGAGACTGCCAAGCAAAAAATCAAGTTGTCACGCATTGAATTGTAGCTTTCTATAAAGTATCACAAGAGTTAGCATTAATATTAATGCCATATTATAGCTATCATGTTGTACACGCAATGCAATATTACAGTATTTATAGATCAGTGAAAACGCATGATCTCTTTTAGTTGATACTTTAGAATGACTCGAACGGATTCATTCCTCTCCGAGCGATGCGGCGGCTCTGGATGCGCGTGCCATTCGCATCGCGCTGGGACCGCACCGTGCAGGTTTCATCCGCCCCCGAGGCTGCTTGGTTCCAGCCCAGTCGCCGCGCAACAGGCTGGCGAAACGGCACGGTCCCCCGGTCGCTCCGCCATCCGCCGAGCGAGCTTGTCGTCGTCAGTGAGCTAATGTATACGACCTGGCAACGGCCGGCGCGATTACGGTAATGAGATACGACCGCGCTCCTTGACGACGGGAGGTATCCGAAGCGTGTTCACTCTCCCTCTGGGGATGAATCCGCTGCAAGATACCTACCTACCTGCTCCTCACCGCAGACTCTTGCCGGTTCCAACGGGTGGATCCACTGGAGCTTCGGGCGGTCCGCCACCACGACAAGATACACACTTCTCCATCTAAAGCTCTGCACACTGAGTGGTGGCGATGGCAGTGTACGTACGCGTGGTGGCGAATCCGCTTCAAACATGTCGCTTGGCGGTTGGCGGCTCTTGCAAAAGGGCCCTCGCCTTCTCGAACTTCGTTCGTTACATTGGCGGCAAGAAAGCCGCCAGTGTGCTGAATCGGGAGCGGCCGTCACTGCCTGTGGCGACCGAGTATGTAAACGCCGCTCGCGTATCTTGACCCGAAGCAGCCAAAGCGTCCGATCACCGAGCGTCTAGGTAGGTATCACGCAGTCCAAGGCAACGAACGGACTGGCCTCGTTCGACCCACCCAGCGGCCAACAAGGACCTGCTCGAGTCCTTTTGCTTTGGCCTGCTTCCCGCTCGCTCGGCTTCATCGGCGCAAGCGTCGGAGGGCAAAGCGGGAGGCGGGACGGTCGAAGCAAGCAGCGAATGACGGACGAGCCCGGCGGAAATGAAAAATAATTTATAATATATCATTTGACAATAGTTAAAATGAAAAGAATATTTGAATTCGCCCAATCAAAATGAGTTACAAAAGCTGATCAAAAGTGCAATAGAATATCTAATCACATGGTTACTGTGTAACCTGACCCAAACTCGTTCTATTACTAGCCCCCCCCCCCGGGTTTTCACAATCGAGCGACCGAGCTGCCCGCGCGATATAGGGGGAAGAAGCGCCTGCGCGCAGAATCCGCGCGGTGTTTGGGCGGCAGCGTCTCGACGCGCCATGAGCGAGAAGCGCCTGTTCATCTACCGCAATGAGGCCGGGTCCGAGGGCAAGGTGCGTGGCCGTCGGTGCGGCCTGCGGGGCCGTCCTGGGGGCCGAGAACGCGCCGGATCCTCCTCCTCCTCCTCCATCTCCGTGTCTGACTCTGATGACCTTTACCATCCCGTCCCGTTCGTCCCCGCGCAGGTGATGAACCTCAAGCCGCGCGACAGCCTCGCGCGGCTGAAGAAGGCGGCCAGCAAGAAGCTGGGCGTGCGCGCGCGGCGCGTGTTCCTGGCCAGCGGCGCCGAGATCTCGGACGTGGACGAGCTGCAGAACAACGACACGCTCTACGTGTCCCAAGGCGAGCCGTTCTACAAGGCCGTGGGGCTCGCGAGCGGCCAGGAGACCTTCCACCTGTCGGTGCTTGGCTCGGGCGGCGTGGGCAAGAGCGCGCTCACGCTGCGCTTCGTGCGCGACTACTTCGTCAAGGACTGGGACCCGACGATCGAGGACGCCTACCGCAAGGCCATCACGGTCGACGACGGCCTCTGCATGCTCGAGATCCTCGACACGGCCGGTCAGGACGTACGTGTCCGCACTCGCGGTCGCGGCTGTTGCTGCCTGCTCGATGGGGCCTCTCTAGCATCGACACTGGCACTGGCACTGACACACGATGGCGTGGCGCGTTACGCAGGACTTTGAGTCGCTGCGCGGACAGTGGATGATGGACAAGGACGGCTACGTGTTTGTGTATAGTATGGACTCGCGCATCTCGCTCCACGTACGTCTCTCTATCTCTCTCTGTCGCTCTATCTCCATTCTGCCTGTATGTCTATCTCTCGGCTGGCGCGACAGTCGCCGTCATGCTCGGGCGTCTGACCGTCGCCGCGCGTCTGCAGGAGCTGCAACCGTTCTTCGACCTGCACTTGCAGATCAACGAGAGCCGCCGGCCACTGCCGCCGATCATCCTCGTGGCCAACAAGAAGGACGTGGTGGACCAGGACCCGAGCAAGTGCCAAGTGAGCACGGAGGAGGGCCGGCGGATAGCGCACTCGTACAACGCGCGCTACATCGAGACGAGCGCGCTCACGGGCGCCAACGTGACGGCCGTGTTCGAGAACTTTGTGCGCGAGGTGAGGCGGAAGCGCGTGCCCAAGCCCAAAAAGTCGTCGCTGTGCAGTATTCTGTGAGAAGAGGCCGGGACTACAAGATGGCGCGGGGTGAAGGAGGAGGAGGAGGAGGAGGAGGAGGACGGGGGGAGGGATATGGCGGCGGCGGATCGGATCGGCGGACCGGCCAGGGGGTAGACGATGCGTTCCCGATTGATTGATTGCTTACGTGTGTGATGCCTGCCGCCGGCCGCTTCACTATGAGATTGATAAAGAGCTCAAGGGCGGGGGAAGGAGGGCGTATCCATAAGAGTTTACAGCCGCGAGCAGTTAGAGGCATGCGACGACCAGCAGATTCCCATCCAGGCTGGCAGACGACATGGAAACACGGGATCGGCGGCACGTGTATCATTGAACCGGGGTATTTCTTGTCCGCCTCTGTGCTGGTGGACACTTCACGTATCCATCAGCATCAAACACAGCGCGCTGGCGAAGGCACCTTTAGATGGAGACGCGGCAGGACTGACCGACGATATGCAACCTGTCGCCTTGGCCATGCCAGTACGGAGTGAGCCCTCTGCAGCTCAACTTCTGTCGGGAGCGATCGTTATACTGGCTGGCGCCTGCTTCGTCTGGACGATCGGACTATGTCTCTCTTCAGGTGCTGAGCATCCAAGCGCTGTCCATGATCGCTATTGGCTACCTGTCGGTCGGTCGCGCTTCGCGTCCTGACAGCTCAAGCGTTGCTGCGTAGTTGACTTGGCAGAATGCTTCGCTACACGCACTTGGCGACGATGCCTCCATGGCTCAAGGAGGCTCTTGAGATCAGTGCTGCGGTCCGACGACGTCTTCAACAAGAATTTGCTGGCGTTCCTGCAGATCGGCACCCATCCCCAGCTACAGCGACCGCCTTCGTTCACCGGTCTTTCGGACCTCCGATCGATGAACCTGGCTCAGCTGTTTCAACTGGAATTGTTCCCGCTAGTCGACCCACTCATCAGCATCTGTCGCTCAACTCGTGCTACTGCAACGGCTTGTGGACGCTGTGCGATGTCTCTCACTACTGCCAGAGCGATCCGGTCCATGAGTCTCTGCCGGCCACTTGGCTCCCGTCAAACCGACCTGACATCATCCTGACGCCGGCCACACGTGCGGTTGTCGAGCGACTCGCGACAGAAAGCTGCTCGGACGTCTTCAGTACCCAGTACCCAGTGGCAATGTCGGCTGCGCGCTCGCCTGAGTGCGGGAATCGCCACCAAGTTGGTAACCCACCAACACGCGGCGGGTTCAAATCCCAGCCGGCGCTCTGATTCCCACGCATTAGAAGCCTGGCTCAGTCGCCGGCCACGCTGGCTGCACAGTGTGTACGTACGGTAAGCTCCAGTGTGCAGAGGCGTCCACACTCGCTGCACGAATGCACAATCGCCGCTTGGTGTGGCCGTCAGTTGCTTGGTGGTCACTTGAAGCTGGCAAATCCCAAGTCAAACGTAGCATCTTCAACCACGTTCATCCCGCACCACAGCCATTTCAGCCAATCACATCGCGTCACATACGGAGGGGACGGTCTCACCTCGCAATAAGACGGACCTCACGTTGAAACGGAGCCCGCCCCGCTCAAAAGCTCCAAAGGCCACACGTCCACCACACACATCCGCAACTGCTCGGCCCCGCGCAGATGCTCGCACTCGCCGCCCGCCGCTGCCCCCGCGGACTCGCTGCGGCCGTCGCGCGGTCGCCGGTCCGGTCGGTCGCCGCGCTGCAGACCCCGGCGGCTGCGAATGCGTGGCCGCGGTGGAGCGTCCGCGACTGCGTCGTCCGCAACTGGTCGTCGTTGTCGTCGTCGCTCATCGCGCCGCACCTGTTCGAGAAGCTGCTGGACCACCGGGCGTCCCCGGCCATCGTGGCTGCGGACGGAGCGGCCGCAGCTCAGGCCGCGACCTACGCTGGCTTACTGCGGGAGGCGTTCCGCCTGCGAGATGACATCCTCGCGGCTCTCAAGCCGACTGATGACAAGCGGCAGCCGCGCGTCGCCTTCCTCGGCGCGCGCGGGCCGTCGTACCTGGCGATCCAGTGGGCCATCTGGCTCGCGGGAGGCATCGCCGTGCCGCTGCACCCGGCGCACCCGCAGGACGAGCTCGACTACATTTTGTCCGACTCTGGCGCGTCCCTGCTGGTCGCGAGCGAGTCGTTCACGAACGATGTGGCCTCGGAGCTCGGCGCGTACGTTCTCGAGCTGCCGCAGCGCGTTGGTGTCCCCATTCTCGTGCACCAGCACCAGTCCAGTGGGTATGAAGCGGAGCTTGAGCCGGAGCTGAAGCTGGCGCTGAAGGAGTGGGTGGACGTGCGCGACCACGAGAACAGCGGAGCGTACATGGTGTACACGAGCGGCACGACGGGGAGACCCAAGGGAGTGTTGACGACCCACGCGGCGCTCACGGCGCAGATCCACGACGTGGTGACCGCCTGGGAGATGAGCGAGCGCGACCACTTGGTGCACTTCTTGCCTCTGCACCACGTCCACGGCATCCTCAACAACTTGCTGTGCGTCATGTACGCCGGCGGGTCGGTCGAGTTCCTGTCGTCCGCCAGCACGGACGTGATCTGGAAGAAGCTCGGCGGCAGCGCATCGTCGGCGTCGGCGT
>JAADXX010000546.1:0-19930 GCA_023338025.1 Phytopythium oedochilum | reverse complement strand
GCCGACGGGGACCCGAACCGTGTTGAGACCTGCAGCTGCGATGGCTTCGATGTGCGTTTCGTTGATCCATAGGTCGCGGTGTTGTTTGAAAGCTGCAGTACCGGCTTGTAGTCCGAGTTTCTTCATGATGCCGTACTCGCCTGACTTGGAAGACTCGTTGAGTGGGAGACTGGTATACAGCGTCGAGTCATAGCACATCCAGTACTCGCTAACGAGCCATCTGCCGATGTTGACGCTGCGGGCGGGGACGTCTCCGCGTCGGATTTTGGGCTGCACGTGACCGAGGGAACAGGAAGTGGCTGCCACCTTCGTCGCGATCGCGACTGCGAGGCCGCAAAGCGCGATCCAGACTTGGAGAGACGCCATGCCGCGTTAGCTACGCGTTGTCAGTGGTGCACTCGTGGTTCGCTAGCGCTCTGTTGCACCGACCGCCCGGACAATTGAGAAGTGAATGTCTCGATTTGCCTTCGAGGGCGGCATGTCCCGGTACGCTCTCGGTGGCATTTGGCCAGCCAGGGGCTTGTTCTAGCGATACAAGACATCGAAGCAGCGACTAGAGCGCGAGTTGGAGCAGCGAAATGACTCTGTTGCCATTCGATAACGGCGCGAACATTCTTTGAGTGAGAGCTAGAGGGGTCTGAGCTCCATATATCACCGTAAATGCCTTGTGCCACGAATCCGAATGCCTTGTTGAGCTGATACGTCCATAGATCTGGACGCTGCCGCATAGCGATATCTGCCAGGCTGCTTCTGAACTGATGTCGCCGGGTCGAGCACATTTGATTAGCATCTACCGTAGTGAGCTCTATTTCAGCGTCCGAGCTCTACGTACTCTCTGAACTTCCGTCGTTTGGTCGATCTCCGGATCTTGAGTCTACTGTGCCAACGTCAGGTCTTCGCTATTGAGCAGATCGCCCATGGGCCACCCCGAGCGCTTGCCGACCTCTTCGTCCGAATGGCGGCACGACCTTCAAACGCAGCTCAACGACCGGGACTTGCAGTACATTCCGACTTGTTGTTGTCAATGTCCGTGATTCTTCGACACCTCCAACTTTAACCCTGTCCATGCGAGCGAGCGAAACTGAAGGCCGAGGAATCACGAGACGCGGTCACTTCCTGCTGATGATCAGCCGCATGCTTCGTCGACGTCTCAGGCCCATGTGCGATCATGAGCCTTACGTGTCCAATCAACACTCCGCAATGCGCTGCCACCTATGTGATGACTGCATTCCCAAAATGGAACTCTGATCTGCTGCCGTTACGAGCCCTTGTGCATGAGAGATGCAAATGCCAATGGGACGGCGTACGATGTTCACAATGCGCTCGCGCAAGTCTGTTACCCGCTCCTTTAGTTTGCATCACGGATTAGACGAGTTTGGGATGACCACGGTGTGTGGTTTGAAGGATGTGGACAACAACACCTCGGTCTTGATATCAGCGCCACCACTTTCTCTCAACCAATTGAAATGCGATGGTGTAATGCTCGAGCGCCTTCGTTATGCCTCTGTTGATTGAGCCAAAGCACGGGAAGGCGCTGCAACCACCAGAGCCGAGAGGTGGAGCTCATACTCACTGAGTGCGCCGCGCCATTCTTCAATCCTTCAGTTCCTGGACTAGCTGAGCTACCAACACCCCACCACGACTTGAAGCATTTCCGCTGCAGAAGCATGCGCATTACACGATCTGTCCTTGCCAGCCTGGTGCTTGCCGGGCTTACATCCGCTGTCAGGTGCGATATCTCACCGACGCCAGCACCGACAGAGTTCGTGAATGCCTCAACACCGGCGCCGACAGTGCTCACGAGTGTACCGACGCCGTCTCCGACCCAATTAGCATTGACACCATCCCCAACACCGGCGACGACCATTCCAGGCGCGACGAACATTCAGGCCAAGATTCGCAGTGGCGAGGTCCGGGCTCGCAGCGTCAACCTCGGCGCGTGGCTTGTCAACGAGCACTGGATGTCGTACGAGTCGCCTCTATACACTGGCATCCAAGATCAAGCCGCCGTGGACCGTGGCGAGTACGCCATCATGCGCCAGCTTGGGTTCAACGTCGGGACAGCCGCCTTTCAGAAGCATCGCGACTATTGGATCAACGAGGGGGAGGTTGCCGCGATCGCTGCCACCGGTCTCAACACGGTTCGGGTCCCCGTCGGCTTTTGGATCGTATGTGATGACGACTCACCATCGTACGAGTTCGGCATGAAGTCGGGCTGTGTCCGCGATCAGTCCACCGCTCCGAGCGACTCGCAGATCAACACGTATGCTCGCGGATCGCTGGCGTATCTGGACAAGTTGGTGAACGAGTGGTCGGTCAAGCACAACGTGGCTGTGATGCTGAGTCTGCACGCGCATCAAGGCAGTCAGAACGGGTACGAGCACAGCGCGCCGGTGGCGATCAACACCATCGACTGGTTCCTGAACGACGTCAACCGCGACAACTCGGTCAACTTTGCCACGTTCCTCGCTCGCCGGTACGCATCAAGCCCAGCGTTCCTCGGGATGAACATTTTGAACGAGCCGCGGATGGACCCGGCGCGTTGTGGCTCACAAGACCTTTTAGCCTGCGAGGCGACGCAGTGGGGGTTCCTCAAGGACTACTACGCGCGCGTGTACCGCGTAGTGCGCGGTGACGGCAACAACTGCGTCATTGCAGTGTCGCCCATGCTGCAGCAGCAAGATGCGGAGCATCTGCACGGTCTGATGGACAACGGCAGCTACTCGAACGTCTGGCACGAGCTGCACTCGTACTACATCTGGGGCCTCCCCGAGAACCAGGAAGAGCTGGTGCTCCAGGCTGTCGACAACTACGCGGCGTCAACAGTCATCCCGGCCTCCAAGAACGCCAACAACCGCTTGTACGTGGGCGAGTGGTGCATGGGCGGCCCGCCCAATGAGAAGGGTATCTTCAAGTCCAAGGACAACTTCCGCAAGCTCGGCCGCAAGCAGCTCGAGATGCTCAACCAGTACCCAACGGGCGGCTGGGCCTTCTGGTCCTGGCGCCACTCGGACGACTCGGACTATGCGAGCGGCCCGAACGGCAAGCCGACGGGCTGGTCCCTCCGCGCGCTGATCAGGAGCGGAGACCTGGCGCTTGCGCTCTAGGCTCGCTGGGGCGTATAGGAACGGCTCGCGGTGGTGACCGTGCACCGACGCATTGCGTATGTCAAACTCGTTTTCATTTAGCTAGATGGGTAGGTAGATCATCGACTTACTTCAAAGCACTTTGCAGCATCAAGCGCAAACACAGCACACAAGACACTCTCCTTCTCGCTGAATGAGTCAAATGACCGCCGTCGATGCTTCCAAATGTAATGGTTCTGACGGACACAAGCGCGCAAGACAGCGTCTCGTGCGCGTGCAATCTCGCCCTCGGTACTCCTCGGAGTACACGCTGCCTCATCTCGTGTTGAGAGCTGCGATGGGGATAGAGGCATTCGTGTCCGCGCTGATGGGACAAAGCGGAGTGCTTCATTGCGACGGAACGAGTGTGCGAAGGCGGGCAAAGCCATCGCACACGACCGAAATACCGCGAGCATCGTCGCGTATCGGACCGACGGGATGCGCTTCGCCGCGAGCTCTTCATTGCAGAACCGGCCCCTTCACGGTGACAAGCCCTTCCTCCATCATGCGGTGCTTCTTGGCCGCTATTGTGTCTGTGGTTGCAGCGTTGGCCACCACCTGCCTCGTCTTCATGCCGTTGGTACGAGCCGATGGTCAGCAACCCACCGAGCACATCCAAGCCAAGCTGCGTCGTGGAGAGCGGCCGGTGCGATCCGTGAACCTTGGCGGGTGGCTCGTGAGCGAATATTGGATGTCCAAGAGCTCGGAGCTGTGGGCGAACGTGCCCAACACGACGGCGGAGCTGGGCGAGTACGCTGTCATGGGCTTCCTGGGCAACGAGACGGGCACCGCAGCCTACGAGCGCCACCGAGACACGTGGATCCGCGAGGAAGACATCCGCGACATCGCCGCTGCCGGGCTCAACACGGTGCGCGTCCCCGTCGGCTACTGGATTGTGCGTGACGCGGTCAGCCAGCTCCCGCCGAGCTTCTCGGGCCAGATCGATCGCTATGCGCGCGGGTCGCTCAAGTACCTCGACACGCTCATCAACGTGTGGGGCGTCAAGTACAACGTGGCGGTCATGGTCAGCCTCCACGCGCACCAGGGCAGCCAGAACGGGTACGAGCACAGCGCGCCGACTGGCAAGGACGTCGTGAGCTGGAGCGCGCTGCCAGCGAATGTCGACAGCTCGCTCTTCGTCGTCGAGTTCCTGGCCACGCGCTACCGCGACAGCGTCGCCTTCCTAGGGATGAACGTCCTCAATGAGCCGCGCGAGCCGACCGACCCGAACGTCGTGCTGCAGTTCTACAAGGCCGCGTACGACCGCGTGCGCACAGCCAGCAGCAGCACGTGCGTCGTCACCGTCTCGCCCTTTGTCAGCCAGCAGGACGCGGCTCACTTGAACGGACTTCTGGACACGAGCGCCTTTGTGAACGTCTGGCACGAGCTGCACACGTACTTTGTCTGGGGCTACGAGAACGCCGACGTTGACGGAGTGATGCGCGCTGTCGACGGCTACTGGAACTCGACGCTCGGCCCGGCGACGGCCTTTGCCTCCCGGCCCCCGCTCTTCATCGGCGAGTGGTCCATGGGCGGTCCAACCGGCACGCCGGCGCTGATCGATGATAGGTCTAACTTCCGGGCCTTCGGGGAGCAGCAGCTCGCAATGTTCAACCGCATCACGCGCGGCGGCTGGGCGTTCTGGTCGTGGAAGCACTCGGACGAGCTCGCGGGCAAGCGGAACGGCTGGGCGATGCGCGCGCTTCTGCGCGACTCGGACCTCAAGCTGACGTAGGCGCTGATCGATGGCAACAGTACGAACAGGATGCCGTTTCCATTCCCGACGCGTTGATGGTTGGTGGTCGTTGAGGCTGTATTTGACGGCGTCCGCTCTAGCTCAAAGCACGCCGTCTGCGTCGGTTAATGCGGGAAATAGTCCGCTGAGAGGTGACGCGACCGCGCTACAATGCCCGGCGCCACAGTGTGGCTACGTGGCCGTCCGGACGGATGAGTGCGGCGTCGTTCACGCTCAGGAAACTGCGCCACGCGTCGCTGCTGTCTTCGTCGCCCGCCACGCGGTACAAGAGCACGCTCGTGAAGGCCGTCGTCGCAGTTGGAGACGCCACTGAGCCTTCACTAGTCGTCAGGAGCACCAGCGAGACGTTCTTCGAGTCGATCTCCGACGGAACACGCGCTCTCAGCTCGCTGTAGTCTCCGCTGGTATCGCTCGCGTCGGCAACGAGCACGTACTGCACGTGCTTGTTCGCGTTGTTGGGGTGCGACGTGGCCCGTCCGACCAGGTCCAGCGTCGAAAGCCGCTTCCCTTCCGTGTCGTGGAGTTCCTCGAGCCAAAAGTGGGGGAAGCGCACGCCTTCGCTGAACTCGGGCGAGAACACAACGTCCCTTGTGGGCCCGGAGCCGCCGCCGCTCCCCGTCGAGACGCTCGTGCGGAACAAGGCAGCCTGGTCCAGCGCCGGCTCCTGCATGAGTTGCTTGGCCTGGACGTCCCACGCAGTCGTGTCGTACGAGAAGCCGATGTCGAAGTGGTAGAACATCATACCCAAGCTGCGACGGTGGACGACGATCTCCTGCACCTTGCTGCGCATGTGTTCCCCGAGCACGCTTACGTCCGAGTCGGCATCCAGCAGCTCCAGCGGCATCTTGCCCAGCTTCATCACGCGCTGCACCAACTCGCGCTGAGCGGCCAACGGCAGGAACTTGAACGGCGCCGAGTTCACGAGCGTCGCCAACAGCTTGGCGTTGTTGTGCGACACGTTGAGCGCCGTCGGGATCTTCATGGTCCGCTCCACGTTGCGCAGCGCGAACTGCGTGTTGATCTTGGCAACAAGCTGGCGCTCGCGCTGGTACGAGTCCAGTAGCGACGCCGCGCCTTGGGTGCCGTTGCCATCGTCCCTGGCCCGTTGCTCGTTCTGGATGGTCAGCGCGAGCTTCCACGCGAGGTTGTGTGCGTCCTGGAGCCCCGTGTTCATGCCAAACCCGCCGGCGGGCGGGAACTGGTGCGCCGCGTCGCCCACGAGGAATACGCGGCCACGCGCGTCATACTGCTTGGCGACGCGCGCGCCCATGCACCACTGACCCACGGACAGGATGGCCACGTCGTCGGCCGGGTTCACGCCCTTGCGAGTCTTGGGCAGGATTTTGGTCACCAGTTCCTTGCACTGCGCCTCGGAGAAGTCCTGCTCGAGCGACTCCTGCGGCGGGAAGAACGGGATCTGGAACACCCACTCCCCCTTGTTCAGGTCGTGCGCGATCAGCACACCGATCACGTCTTCGTTAAACTGTCAAGGCACGAGCAACGCTCCAGTTAGACTCGAGGACAACACCAAGAAGAGCCCAGCGCCACGCACCACAAAGTAGAGCATGGCGGGGTTTTCGCGGGCCGCCTCGGACAGCGAGTGGCTCGTAAAGTGCACGTTGGCGATCGTCTGCAAGTTGCGCGCGCCGACCATGTCGATGCCGCAGAGCTCGCGCACCACGCTGTGCGCTCCGTCCGCGGCGACCACGTAGTCGAACTCGGCGTGTTCTACGTCCCTCGAGGCGCTGCGCGGTCCGCCAGTCAGTCAACAAGCCGTCAGCGTGATACCGTCGATGCTAAGAGTGCATACAAGCACTCACAGGTGGCGGAGCGAGACGCGGGTCGGTCCGTGCCGGCTCGCGGCGGCCTCAAGCCCGACGAGCTCGACGCCGCGGTCGACGCGCACGCCGTTCTCGGCCACGAAGGCGTCCAGCAAGTGCTCGAACTGGTTCTGCGGGAAGTGCAGGAACTGCGTGGGCGACAGCGCGGCCAGCGAGCGGCGCAGCGCCCCTCGGTCCTCCGGCGCGGAGCTCGGCGCGCGCGGGATGCCTGCGCCACCGTCGGTCAGTTCGTTGGCTGCAGTTGCAAGGAGAGAGAGAGAGAGAGAGAGAGAGAGAGAGAGAGAGCCTTGTGAGGCGACCTACAGGGCCCGAACTGGTCAACGCGCGCGAACTCGCGGCTCTTGCCTCCACCCGTGCAGTAGATGTAGTCGCGCCACTGTCGGGCACGAGGCGTGAGTGCATCAGCAGATGAGAGCGATCGATCGCGCAAGGTTAGTTATAATACGGACGCACCAGGCGGCTAGGCGCGGCGTGCGCCAGCAGGCGGTCGTGGAAGCCCGGCATGGCCGCGTACAGCACCTCCATGGACCGCAGGTTGAGAAAGTGCGCCTGCGGGTGCGTCGTGGGCCGCGCCTGGCGCTCCACCACGCGCGTGGGCACGCCGTAGAGGCGCTCGAGCAGGAAGCCCGTGGCGAGTCCCACGGGCCCGCCGCCAACCACCAGCACGCGCGGAGCGGCGGGCGGGAGCGGCATCACGTCGGCCTGCAAGCGTCGCAGTCGCGGCGGCCGCCGGCGGTCCAGGGCGGCGACGTGAAGCGAGCTGAGCGAGCTGAGCGAGTGAGCGGTCGTCAGGCATCCTGTGCGATTGATGCGCGGCGCCTCGCGGGCAAGCACCCGTTAGATGTTAGAATCAACAGTTATTAACGGATGATGGCGTGCATGTTACGAACCGGTTGAAACTCAGATGACGTGATGGCCGACTTGAAGCATCTTTCGAAGCGAGCGGCGCCTTCATTTCTGGTTTGGGTGGACGCGGACGAGCATGGCGTTCCGGCCGCTGCGCGTGGCGCTGGGCGCCGGCGACGACCACGAGCGCTGCCGCGAGGTGGCGGCGCGCTTCCTGGAGCGCTTCGGGCGCGCGCCGGAGGGGCTCGCGCGCGCGCCGGGCCGCGTCAACCTCATCGGGGAGCACATTGACTACGAGGGCTACGCGGTGCTGCCCATGGCGATCCAGCAGGACGTCTGCGTGGCCTTCGCGGTGGTGGCTGCGCACGCGGACGGAGGCGGCGACGGCGACGGCGGGCTCCGCTTGCGCGCGGAGCTGACGAGCGCCGACACGGACAAGTACCCGGCGGTCGAGGTGCACTTGGCGACTGGAGCCGCCCCAGAGCTTCTAAGCGGCCAAGAGGCGTGGGCCAACTACGCCGTCTGCGGCTTTCTCGCGGCGCGCGATCTGCTCGCGCGCGCGCTGGCGGCGTCCGACGCCCAGGCCGGCGTCGTGCTGGAGCTGCAGGTGCTCGTGGACGGGAAGATCCCGCTCGCGTGCGGGCTCTCCAGCTCCAGTGCGCTCGTCGTGGCGGCGGCGACGGCGACCGCGTACGCGATCGCGCGCTGCGGCGTCGCTAGCTTTGCCATGCCGAGCCGCGTCGAGATGGCGCAGGCGTGCCGGCTGGCCGAGCGCCACGTCGGCACCCTGGGCGGCGGCATGGACCAGGCGATCTCGTGTCTCGGCCAGCGCGGCCACGCGCTCTACATCACCTTCAAGCCCGAGCTGCGCGCGCAGCCCGTCCAGATCGGCGGCGTCGACCCGACAGTCGGCGCCGAGAGCGACGAGACGGCCGGCTACTCGTTCGTCGTGGCGAACAGCGGGGTCGTCGCGGAGAAGGCGGTGGACGCCACCACGCGGTTCAACAAGCGCGTCGTCGAGTGCGCGCTCGCCGCCAAGTTCATCGGGAAGAAACTGGGCATCTCCGGCTGGGAGCAGGTCCGTGGTGCCTGTTCTTGCTGCCGAGCCGTCCCCATATGATGCTCACCGTGCTTGTGCGCAGGTCGAGAGGCTCGCCGACTTGCAGGAGCGACTTGGACAGGAGCGCGGACAGGCCGTGAGTCCCCGCGAGCTCCAGGAGCTGGCGTTGGACTGCTGTCCTCTGAGCGAGTACTCACTGGATGAGATTGAAGGAGATAATGGCCTGGCCGAACGCCTCGCCACTCTGTTCCAGGCGTCGGACATCCGAGCTGGCGTTGAGGTACGCTGCAGATCCGGTGGTGTCGTCTTGGGTTGGCGCTCAAGCTCACTCGTATCTCGCTTGCTCCCCCGACAGCGCGTGCTCGCCGCAGCCTCCAAGACGACGACTTACTTGCTCCAGCAACGCGCGCGTCACGTCTGGGCCGAGGCCGAGCGTGTCGAGCGGTTCAAAGCGCTCTGCTCGTCCCTCAGCAGCGACTCGGCGCTCGACGACAAGGCGCACGCGTCCACCTATGCTGATCTCGGGCGCCTTATGCTGGACAGTCACAGGAGCTGCCAGCTCCTGTACGAATGCAGCTGCGACGAGCTCGACTCGTTGGTCGCGACTGCGATGGAGCACGGCGCGCTGGGCGCCCGCCTCACCGGCGCTGGCTGGGGCGGCTGCGTTGTCGTGCTGGCTCCGAACCAGCAGGTCCCGGTCATCATGGAGAAGCTCCGCGCCACAATGGGCCTGCAGCCGGGAGAGCGCCAAGACGCCGTCTTCAAGAGCGAGCCGGCGGCCGGAGCCGATATATTTTCGCTGGAGGGATGAGCTAGCCCAGCGACCGCAGCTTTCCGAGGTAAACGTGCTTGGCGTCCAGCTCCACCTGTATGAGCGCGATCTGTCGCGACACGTGGTTAGTGAGTGAGTCGACAGTCTACGCACGGATCGGGACATACTTCCGCTTTGCGCTGTGCTTGCTCGGCCGGCGATAGCGCGTATTGGCGCAAATTGAACTCGCCTTGCATGTCGTCGAGCGTTCGCTCCCGGTCGTGAATCTCTTGCTCAAATAGGAGGATCTCGTCTCGCAGCTATGACAGGCAGCGGTTGGGAACGGGAAAGCAGTCGGCGGTGCGGATGCAGCACGTACATGCAGAGATATCGACAGCCGCTCCAGAGCTTGGACGACCGCGAAGGTCTTGTCATCTCGCTGTAAAACAACAGTCCACATACACACAGAGTGAGTCACTTGCACTCGTTCACCCATAGCGTGAACACTCCACGATACCCAGAGCTTCTCGAACGCCTGCTTGATCGCTGGCCGCACCTCGACCCAGCACGGGGAGAGCAGCGCCGTGGTCTCGCACGGGACGACTCCGATCTCGACGTCTGTCTTCGGCCGCAGAAGCAGCACATTGTCGTCTATGAGCGCCAGAAACTTGCGCTCGCCCTCGGGCCGGGAGTTGAACGCCAAGAGCGCGTTCACTGGGTGCACGCAGTTGGGCGGGCGGTCTCCACGGGCGACGAGCTCTTGCGCGGACCCAATGACGCTGGCGCGTCCGCTGCCGCCGGCACTCTCAAGCCCCGCCATTGCCTCGAGGCAGCGCCAGGTTTCGAGCGATTTCAGCGCGCGGTCTTCTGCCGAGGCAAGATCTCTCGAGTTTATCTCCGGTCTTGTAGAGACAACAGCGTCGCCAACAGCGGCGCGGAGTCTATGGAGGGACCCAACATCCGTGTCGAGGTCCAGCACTTGGGAAGTAAGGAACTTGGTTGTGTCCCGCATGAACTCGTCGCAGGCGCCGTGGATCGCGGCCAACCGCTCCTGCAGATAACAATACGTTAGAGTGCTGGTGCTGTCGACGAACTCGAATGCTCAGGAGAGTACCTCCTTCTCCTGTACGTCGTTCAACCCGCTACGAGCGAGCCGACTGCATACGACGCAGATGTCTCCCCACCAGTTCCCGGTGGTCTTGGCAATGATCTCCACCTCGTCATCTCGTGGGAACTCCTCCTCTTCATTGTCATATCCGTCCGCGCTTGTCGTATCCCCATGCAGTCCCAGCCCCAGGGTCAACTGCCGTTCAGAGTGAGCACTTCGTCCCCGCAACTAGGACGCATAAGCGCAAACAAACTCACCGCGACTTTGTGGACCTTGTCCCTGGCGCTTGACCGGTCCACCGCATCTTTAGCAACGCGGAGTAGGATGGCGACGAAGTTCCCGTCCTTGTCGCTGGCCTGGTGGCGAGCCTGGAACCACTGGACGCGTTCTGGTGTGACTGCCTTCTGCGTCGGTATCACGACGTGCGCTAGGCCGTTCGCCGTGACCTTGTTGGTCCACTGCAGCCACTTCTCGGCCTGCTTGTCGCCCATCTCGTCGAAGGCGGCTAGCACGAACACGAAGCGCCGTCCCACACTGCTTGTGGAGCCTGCACTGGAGTAGTCTGGGTCGTCGCTGGCTGAAACATCCTCCGTGCCAGCTCGCACGTCCGCTTCGCCCTGCTGTATCTGCTCCAGCGCCGTCAACACGGCGCTCCGAGCAATGTCCATCACACTGAGCAGCAACACCGTCCGTGAGCTGCAGCCTCGCCATCTATAAGATATCCTCGAGCGATCCGAACCTGACCCGCGGGTCAAACGCGTCCGGGATCTCCGGCGCGTGCAGCCCCGCCTTGAGCTCCTTCCACCGACCGGCCACCGACTGCACCGCCTGCCCCAGCAGCGTCGGCGCGCCGCAAAGCTGCGTCGCCATGGCGTCGGCGCCGCACTCTCGCCGCCCTGCAGGATACCGCGCATATACATGGTCAGCACACGTATGCGCACTGTTCAAACACGCGTAGCCTTACCGATCACTAGTGCGCCATGGAGAACGCTGTCCGCATCGACGGAAGGACAAGTCAGCGCACAATCCATGACCGAACGGAAGCCCGGTCCGGCTCACCCGTCGACCACCGCGCCAGGCTCGTCGCCCGACGAGACGGCCAGCAGGTACGGGAATTGCGGCGCCTCGGCGTTGAGCCACGCATCGGACGTGGCTGCGGACGAACCCGCGGACGTCGACGCGTCCTGATCCGCTGTCGCCGCGGATCGGAGCGCGAGCAGCCGCCGCTCGGCGTACTGGACCTTGCTGGCGTCGTCCGCACGCTCTGCCAGCTCGCAGAGCCCCGCGACGCCCACGAGCGCCGTCGGCGCGAGCGCCAATCGTGCGCGTCGAGCCCACCGCCACATTTCTTGGCGCTGCTTGTTGCCGTATCAAATGATACAGGTCTCTGTCACTACTCTAGAGTGGGTTCGACAAAAGTATTGGTTCATAACGACATTCAGTTTCCATAGGTTTATATTGATTTAACCTCGTTCGTGATGTTGAGGTTTTGGAGCGGCCACTCGCTGCAGTGCGACAGCCAGTCGATCGCTCATGCGTCGACGGCGGCGGCTGTCGGCACTTGGCGAATCTCCTGCTTCAGCGCGACGCTCGTAGCGTCCCCGACAGTTTGTCTGCGCTTGTCCAAGCCTCCGACTCTGTCTGTTGCTTTCGGCGGCCGCGCGCCGGTGCATTTGTTGCGTGTGGTAGCCGATTCGTGGGCAGTGCGTGATGTCTTCAAGCTGGCGCCGGTCGCTTTCGGGCGGCCGGCGTCAGAGTGAATTCCTCGTTTCTGAGAACCGCTGAATAAGCGGCTTCACTGAGACCAACAGCATAGATTGTTCAAACGACTGATGCTGCCCCTTTACCGTTGAATTGATGGCGCGTGAAGCCCAGCGAGCGAGCCAAAGGGGGCGAAGTGAGAGAGGATGGATAATACATGTTGACACTTCCCAATAACACTACACATCTACATGAGGTGCGCTGAGCACCACCACGACTCGCACACGCTGCGGATAAATTAACGAACGCCGTTGCTGGACCGGCCCCTCTTGACCTGGGACAGCCGGTGGAACTTGCCGTTCACGTCCATGAACATCTCCTCGTCCGGGTCCACGTCCAGGATCTCGTCGTGGATGAGGTTGCCGTCGTCGGGCGACTCCTCCAGCATGGCGTCGATGCGCATGTCCCGGAAGGACGGCACCGGGTCGTCTCCGCCCGCAGAGCTCATGCTGTAGCTGGTCGTCACGTCCGACGGGTGGCCCGCCCCCAACTCGTACTCGGACAGCGACGACAGCCGCACGAATCGCCGGCTATTGGTCGTCGCCACCGCCGAGCCTCCAAGAATCGGGCCGCCGAAGGTGGAGCCCTCGATCCCTCCAATGCTTGGGCTCTCCTCGCTGACCGAGTTGTCGCGCAAGGTGCTGCCCGCTTCTCCGGCCGGCGACGTGAACTTCTGGAACGCTTCGTCGATGCTGTCCGAGCTCTTGGTGCTGCTCCGGTTGGAGAAGCGGCCGCGAAACATATTGGTCAGCCGCGTACCAACGCTCGGGCGAGGGTCCTCGCCGTGGGTCCCGCGCAGCGACGAGAAGATGCTGTTCGTGTACTCGGACGCCGAGATCGAGTCGTTCGTCGCGAACTCGTTCGCGTCAGCCTCGATCGCCTCGAGGATCCCGTTGAGCACCTCCGCAGCGTGAGGCGCCGATGGGCGGTGAAGAGGGTTCTGCGACCAGCATCTGCGGATGAGCTCCGCGAAGTTGTCGGGGCAGCGCTGCACTGGATTGATGGGCGGGCGCTGCTCGACGATGACCTTTTCGCGTACCTCAAAGTCGAACCGCGTGTCGCTGAATGGCACGGCACCGTCGGACGCGATCTCCCACAGCACCATGCCGAACGAGTACATGTCGGTGGCGCGGTTGTAGCGGCAGTTGTGCGGGTCCATCAGGATCTCTGGCGCATTCCAGCGCCACGTCCCGGCGAACGATGTAAGCTCGTCGATCATACTTCCGGCTCGCGATGGGTTCTGCGCTGCCGACGACGACGACGGCGGTCCCTGCAGCGTTACGCGCTCGTTGAACGGCACACGGTTCACGATATTGGCCACCTTGGAGATTCCAAAGTCCTGGAGAGAACAAGCACAGCACGGTGAGATTCATGGAGAGACCCAACAGCTACGGAGCACACGCTGATCGACGCACCGCCAGCTTTGCTTGCCACGTGTCGGTGACGAGGATATTGGATGCCTTCAGGTCGCGGTGGATGTACGTCGGGTTGCGCGCGTGGAGATACGTCAGTCCCTTGGAGATGTGCAGCGCCAGCGCGACCTTGCGCCGCCAGCTGAGGGGGAAATGACGCTTGAGCACGTCCTTGAGGCTCCCGCGCGCGCAGTATTCCGTCAAAATCCCGAGCTTGCCCTCGTAGAAACCCGCACGGATGAACAGTGTGATGTTCGGGTGCCGAAGGCGCGCACAGAGCGTGGCCTCCTCGATAAACGACATTTCGGAGTTCTGGATGAACGTCCGGTATAAATCAGCGTCGACGACGCCGTTGCCTTCCGTGTTCGGCAGCTTGATAATCTTCATGGCAACCTCGATACCCAGCCACTGCGCCTTGTACACGCTCCCGGACGCACCCTCGGCGATGAACGAGACGTTCGTGAGTCCGTCAATGTCGTCAAGCGTCACCTGATCTTTCCCGGTGCCGATGAACGTGCCCTTGAGCGCTGCCGAGTCTTTCTCGCGAATCCCCGAGGCGTTCGCGTTGTTGTTGCTGCTGCCGAAGAACGAGCGGTAGGACGACGCAAACGCGCCTCCAACGCGAGAGTTGTGCCCAAAGACGCCCTGTGGACCTGGACGGGCGCTCATGCCGAAGATGCCGACACTGCCGTTGCCGTTAATGCGAGCGGTGTGCCCACCTGGGCCGTCCGTGCTCTGGAGCATGGTCGAGTTGTCGTCGTCGTCGCGGTCGCGGTTGGTTCGATGACTGCTGCCTGGACCCATGTCCTTCCAGTTGGCAAACACGATGGTGTTGACGAGCGGCATGGCGAAAAGCAGGCAGTCGGCGATCTCTGCAAACTCAATGGAGAGTGACTTGAGCCCGAGCCAGTGGTACAGCATGTACGGCATCTGCATGAGAAGCACGAGCAGCAGATACCGCACGATCTTCATGTGGAGATTGTAGCGTTTGGCCTCGACCACCTGCTCCTCTTTGAGGCGGCTGTCGGCGAGCGACCGCGCGAGCATTGGCGTCGGCTCGGTCGTCGAGTCCATCGTGAAGCTGAAGCGGATTGGCACTGGCTGATTGCGTCCCCACAGTCTCCGGCGCCGCCGCAGCAGGACGACCAGAGTCGAGAAGACCATCAGCAGGGAGACGCAGTAGACAATGGAGAGGTACACGAGGCACGTCATCCGGATGACCTTCTTCCCCGGCCAGTCGAACACGTACGCCTGGATCTTGGTGGAGACGAGCAGTCCGTAGACGCTGGCGATCGTCCAGGCTGCGAGCCAGCTCGTCCGCACGCGGAACGGCGGCGCCTTCCGCTGGCTCTTGGGGTCTCCGTGCGACTCGTTGGCGGCGGCCGGCGTCGGCGACGAGTGGTTCCCCAGGAGCACGAAGACGGAGAGAATGGGGCCCCAGAGCATGGTGGCGATGAGCGTCGCCTGGAAGACGCCCTCGACGGTCGTGCCGAGCACGTTGCGCAACTTGGCCGAGTAGCCCATGACGAGCTCCATCGAGAGGCTGATGGCGCCCGAGCAGCCGAAGAACCAGTCGGTGAGCATGACGGAGAAGAGGAGCTTGGGCAGCGGCGGGCCGCGGCGCCGCGCGGGGCCGCCCGCGTGCCGGTAGCGCGCGTACGGCGCCGGCTGCGACAACTCCATCTTGCGGTGCAGCAAGGTCGCGACCACGGACGACGCGATGGCCGACAGCGCGATGATGATGAAGCGCGCGAGCGCCAGGGCGTGCACCAGGCTCACCATCTCGTCCGCCGGCGTCCGCTAGCGTCCGCGCTCGCGCTCCGCGGGCTCCGCGGGGTCCGAGGCGGGCGGGGGACGGTGTGGGACGCGGCGAGCGACTGCGACGGCGGCGGCGGAGGCAGGCGGCCGCCGCGATGGTCCGGCCTTTCCTCGAGCGCCAGTTCACTTGCGGTTTGTATTCGCTCGCACGTCAATCGACCAGAGGACGGACCACAGGGCGACAGAAAATACGACTGACTCTCTCGCTTGAGGACAGGAGGACGCTGTGTGGGCCACACAGTGGAACAAAGTGTGTGGGCCACACCACCACATCGAATCACGCTGTTTGAAGTATCCGTTACGTGGTCCACACGATCTGCAACGATCCCCATCAATCCACCAGGTCATTCATTTCCCGATCTTTCAGGTCCGAGCAACGTCAAGCAGCGATGGCGGCGGTGGACTGGGCCAAGTACGCGCGGCTAGCGGCCGTTGCCGGCGCCGACGGCGAGCAGACGAGCAAGCTGGCGGAGCAGCTGGCGGCGGAGGCGGGCGTGGCGCCCGAGGCGGCGGCGCTGGCGCTCTCGGCGCTCTCGGCGCTCTCGGCGCTCGCGGCCGCGCCGTCTGCGACGACGTACGTGGCGCCGCTCGTGGCGCACCAGAACGAGCGCGCGGAGGACGCCAAGCGCGAGCACGACGCGCGCGCGGCCGCGGTGGCGGAGGTCGTGGCGGCCGCGGTCGCGCAGCGCGTCGTCCACGACGAGAGCCCGCTGCTCAACCTCTTCTCGTGGGACGCGTACACGTCGCGGCTCGACAACATGCGCGCCGCCTTCCCGCAGCCCGAGTTCAACCACGCGGTCGCGGTCAAGGCGAACCCGCTGCGCGGAGTGCTGCGCGGCGCCCAAGAGCGCGGGTTCGGGGCCGAGTGCGCGTCGTTCGCGGAGGCCAAGCACTCGCTCTCGCTCGGATTCCCGCCGCGCAAGGTCGTGTACGACTCGCCCTGCAAGACGCTGGGCGAGCTCGCGCACTTGCTGCGCGCCGGCGTGTACATCAACCTGGACAACGAGGAGGAGGTGCGCAAGATCAACGCCGCGTTCGCGTCCATCGGCGGCTTCGACGCCGCCGCGCACGGCGCGCAGATCGGCCTCCGGATCAACCCGGTCGTGGGCGGCGGGACCATCGACGCCACGAGCACCGCGACCGTCACGAGCAAGTTCGGCCTGCCGCTGACGGCGGACACGCACGCGCGGCTGCTCGCCATCTTCCTCGACAACCCGTGGCTCCAGGGCGTGCACGTGCACGTCGGGTCGCAGGGCTGTCCGCTCGACCTGCTGGCGGAAGGAGCGCAGCGAGCCGTGCGCTTCGCGCGCGAGGTGAACGAGCGCGCCGGCAAGCAGCAGATCAAGGTGCTGGACATTGGGGGCGGCATGCCGACCGTGTACGACGGCGGCGAGCGTGAGGCGTTCGACTTCAAGGAGTACGCCGCGTCCGTCGACCGCCTGGTGCCGGAGCTCTTCACGAGCGGGTTCTCGACCATCATCACCGAGTTCGGCCGCAGCGTGTTCGTCAAGCCGGGCATCACCGTCTCCAAGGTGGAGGCCGTCAAGGACTGGGCGGGCCAGCGCATCGCCGTCATCCACGTCGGGGCGGACCAGTTCCCGCGCACGGCGTACCTGCCGGAGCTCTGGTCGCACACGATCTCGGTGCTCGGCCCAGACGGCGAGCCCAAGAGCGACGTGCCCGCGTCCGAGTACGTCAAGCAGGACATCGCCGGTCCGCTGTGCTTCTCGGGCGACTTCATGGCCAAGCAGCTGCTGCTGCCGCCCATCAAGGTCGGCGACTTGGTGGTCGTCCACGACACGGGCGGCTACACCATGTCGATGCACTCCAAGTACAATAGCCGCCAGGTTGCCGCCACCTACGCGTACACTGGCGGCAAGGCGGCGGCGGGCGGCGTCCAGTTTGCGCTGCTCAAGGAGCGCGAGACGGCGGAGGAAGCTCTGAGTGGCTGGGGAATCGACGCCTCGGTGGCTTTCAATGGTAACTGAGTGCGCGCGTGGTGGTGGTGGTGGAGACACGACGCTCTTTGCATTGGCCACTGAGCCAGTGCCGTAAGCTCAACACTGATGCATGTTCGACACGTTGGCAATGGCCGATCAACGCTTGGGGAGGCGTGGGCAGACACATCCCGGACCCGAGGCGCTCTAATAGCTCGTTTCCAGCATGTGGCGGATGTAGAACACCTGCACGAGTGCGATGCCCACGAGCACGATGTTGGTGGACAGCGACAGCCACTTGACGCGGGAGTTGGTGCTCTCCGCGGCTGAAAGCCAAGGGAACGCGGGGTCATCGTTAGCGTACGCAGGTTCGGGCACTGCGGCCAGAGGAGAGTCGTCCGTACCGTTGCGGCTGCCGCGCTCGCGATGGAGAATGTACGAGATGTCGCCGCGCAGCGTGAAGACGTTCTCCTTGAAGTAGGCGACCTCACGCATGAGGTCCAGGCCGAGATCTAGGACCATGTCAAGCCCGATCGCTGTCAGTCTGGAGCAGTTCGTTCGTACCACAAGGGCGATCCATCGATCCGCCGCGTACCTTCGACAACGATTTGCGGGAAGTAGTCCGGCGCGACGCCGTAGATGCCCGAGATGGTCGCCTCGCCGTCCGTGTGGGCGTGAAGCTATCACAACAGAGCAGCGTTAGTTTGCCTCGCCACGACCCAGCTCCGTTCCATCGAGGCTCACCGAAAACGCGAGGTTCCGCTTGTTGCTGCTGAGGCGAGACGCGAACAGCTCCGTGATGTCGAAGGCGATGGCGCTGCCCAGCTCGCCTTCCGCGTTGTCGAACACGTGGCTCTGGAACAGTTGGTTCTTCGAGTAGCTGTTCCACCAGCACGACTGGTTAGACCGTGGCGCTTGAGCGCGTTCCGGATCGCAGAGGCGCTCACCCCGCGAGGTTGCTCCACGTGATCGGGTACTTGATCTGGGAGGGGAGCGCGGCGACCGAGATGTCGATCTTGTCCTGGGCAGCGTTCTCGACCGACAGCAGCAGCTGCACGCGCGAGTTACCGCGCACGACGCTCGGCGACACCGACGCAAGGTCGAACTCGACCACGCCGAACTTGGAGGCCTTGCCGCCGGCCGTGGCGAGCGCCACGCCGCCCATGTACTGCGGCGTCTCGGGGTCGCTCTCGGACACGGTCGCGGCGATGCTCGGCCGCACCACGAGGCTGATGGAGCCTGCAACGGACGTACGTTCACATCCATTAGGCGTGAGCTGAACTGCCAAGCCGTGCCACCTGAGATCATCGTGTGGAGTAGCGAGGTGGTGAAGTACCGGTGGAGATGAAGTCGAACGAGTAGAAGACGTTGACGATGCTTGAGGAGCCGCCCAGGCGGCGGAAGCACAAGTGGTACAGCCCGGTCTCGCGCACGCTCACGGTCGCAAAGTCGTTCTGCGAGCGGTTCCAGGACGCGACGGTGCCGAGCGACGGGTTCTTGATCTGGGCGGTGGGGATCGATAGCGACAGTGTTAGCGACAGCGAGCCGGCCGCTTCGAGCGGGCGGCGGGGCAGCGCGCACCTGGACGTCCAGCAGGTCGTACACCTTGGGCTCGAGGATGCCGAAGCGGAAGAGCAGCTTGTTGTCCGACGCGCGCGCGTTCACCTCCTCGTAGAAGCACTCCTGCGGGCCACGCTCGGTCAGGTCTAGGCGTAACGCTGCGGCCGAGAAGAGCAGCGAGCGGGCGGCACCTCGGTGCGAGAGGTCAGCGCGAACTGGAAGCGCGAGGCGTTGGCGCCCGCGGCCAGCAGCAGCGCGGCGAGCGCCAGCAGCAGCAGCAGGCGGGGGTAAGCACGTCGCGCCATCGTCTCGAATGCTGGATTGTTGTTCGTGAGGATCGTTCATGGCGAAAACTTCAAAATTAGACACCAAAATTTTGAAATTTTACCTCATATTGAATAGCAATTATAATGTGTTTACTTAAGCCAAATCCATAATTGAAATAGAACAAATCGAATTTATTAAGAGTTTACAAAAATATTTCAAAACTTGAAATATCCAATCCGTATTTGAGATTGACGTAAAATAATGATTGTTTACAAATATATTTAAAACTTGATATATTTAATGCATAATTGATTTTTGTTTATAAAACAAATTGATTTATATTCAAACGCTTAGTTGTCAAAACAAATAACTTGTCAAATTTCCACAATTATGGCCTTTACTGACGCACGATTTCTTAAAACGTGTGTCAGATCTAACATTTTACTATAATGAAGTGATTGATGTCGGTAGCCTTAATCTATACATATTTTCCGATCTCAGTACCGCGATTTTTCGAATAGAAGAGTGAAGCCTTGCTGACCCATGCTAATAGTGGCCCCTCCACAGTGCGCCCCCTTCCATGCATACCAGAATACAGGTCCAATATTGTGCACTGTGTACTGTTCTTTGTGTACTGTACTTAGCATTTCAGGTACAGTACAACGCGGTACTGTACTGTACGTTGTGC
>JAADXX010000545.1:0-19955 GCA_023338025.1 Phytopythium oedochilum | reverse complement strand
GCATCCCAGTTCGACCAGGCGCGGCTGAGGACCTGCTCGCGTTCCACTTCGGCCTGCTTCCTGCACACTCGGCCCCATCGGCGCAAGCGTCGGTGGGCAAGCGGGAGGCGCAAGGGTCGAAGCAGCGAATGGAGGTCCAAGAGCTCGTCCGGACGGCGACGCGGGAGCCAGCGTGCGGTCGACTGCGGTCGCTTCGACCCCAACGGCGCGAGGAAGCTGGAGAACTGGCAGACGCCCTGCGCTCTGCCTATTGGTGATGCCCGCACCAAGGAGACCTGCCGGCCTAGCTGTAGTCTAGGTAGGTGTTATAGGCCCGAACAATAGGGCGTCTTGCTGCTGCGCCGAGAAAATCAGCGCTGATTTGGTATGCACCCTTCGAATTCACTTGGCTTGAGTATGGAACCCGGCCACTTATTTATACTGGGCCAACAGCAAGACGGGCATCGACCGACCGACGGCTTCGGCGCCCGCCCCCTCGCCTTCCCCTCGCGTCTCCGGCATGGCGGAGCGACCGGCGGCGCTGCGGCTGAGCGGCCCCAAGCCGGCGGCGGCCAGGGACGCGCCGTCCGCCGCGGCCGGGGCCGGCATCGGGGCCGGCATTGGGATTGGAGCCACGACCGGCGACCGGCGACTGCTGCAGCAGCTGCTGCCCGTGGTCTGGGAGGGCGCGCTGCGCAAGAAGGGCGACTGGCTGCCGCGCTGGGAGGAGCTCTTCCTCACGCTGGACGGCGTCGCGCTGCGCGTGTACGAGACGCGCGCCAAGTACGAGGAGGCGCTGGCACTCGAGGAGCGGCAGCTGCGCCTGCGCTTCCCGCTGCCGTGCGGCTCGCCGGCGCGCAGGCGCCGCAAGAGCGCGGCGGGCGCGGCCGCGCTCGCGCCCAGCGACCCGGCGAACCGCACGGCGTCCGGCTCGTCCCTCGTGTCCGGCTCGTCCTTTGTGTCTGCGTCCGGGACGGGCAAGCCGCGGAAGGTGGCGACGCACCGGTCGCCCTCGTCCGCAGGCAGCGACAAGAAGGGCCGGCTCCTGACCGTCACGGGCGCCGAGCGCGAGGACGCCGGCCGCCCGCACGGCTTCTGCGTCCTCACGCGCGAGAAGAAGCCGATGCACCTGGCCGCGGACTCGGAGCTGGAACGCGTCGTGTGGGTGCACCTGCTGCAAGCGGCGGTGGAGCAGACGGCCAAGGTGCTGCCGAGGGCGAGGAAGAAGCTGCTCGCGGACAGCACCGGCGTCTCGGAGCCGGCGACAGACGCGGCCCTTGTGGACTCGTCGCTGGCGTCCAGAGTGCAGGCGCCGGGCGTGCTCGCCAAGACGCTGCTCGGCCTGCCGATCGAGGTGGACCTCGTGCTGTTCTACGACGCCTGGGGCCTCGTGCAGTGCCGCAAGGGCAACTTCGCCGACCTCGTGCCGAGCCTGCACCCGAACGTCACGATCACGTCCAACTACCCGCCGAGCGTGCCGATCGCCGGCGAGTACCACGGCCGCGCGGGCTTCCTCGCGTTCGTCGCCAACCTCCACGGCTCCATCGACGTGTCGCACTACCTCGTCCAGCACATGGCGCGCAGCGGAGACCTGGCCGTCGTCACGGGCCGCGAGACCATCAAGAGCGTGAGCAGCGGACGCAAGTTCCGCCACCTGTGGAAGCACGAGCTTCGCTTCGAGGCGGACGGCCGCGTGAGCCACATCAACATCCTCGCCGACAAGGTCGCGGCCGCCGTCGCGTTCGGGGTGCAGACCGAGGGTCCGTCGCTCGAGCTCCCGCACGAGCAGGAAGCGTCCGCCACGACCTGTCCGCCCGGCGAGGTCCGCGTCGTGTGCATTTCGGGCGAGCGCATCAAGCGCAAGAAGCCGCTGCCTCCGTCCGCAACACTCAAAGTAGTGGTGGGTCTCAACAACTTCCCCCACTGGACGCTCAAGGCGGCGTCAAGCAGCGGCGGCGCCAACGCTAACGGGAGCGGCTCGGCCAGTGGGAATGGCCCAGCCAGCGCCAAGGGGTTCAGCCACGTCGGCTCCTGGAAGTCGTACGCGACGCGTCCGTCCAAGCCGAGCAACGGCGCGAACCCGTTCTGGGCCGAGACGCTGAGCCTCCAGTTCTCTGGTGCCGTGCCCGGCACCAGCGCGTGCTTATTTATTGAGGTGTGGAGCCTGAGCGTCATGGGCGACGACCTGGTTGGGTGTACCAAGGTGAACCTGGCCAACTACCTAGGCACCTCGGCAGGTACAGAGGAGGAGATCGCGGCGGCGGCCATCCCTCGTTGGTTCGAGCTGCGCAAGCCCGAGTACTTCACGACCGGGAGCGGGATGAGTCTTGTCGGCTCGTCCGACTCGAGCGACCCGGCGGACGCGCCGGCGGCAAGCAGCGGCCGCAAGTCGCCCGACAGCTGTGGGCGGTTGCAGCTCAGCATCAGCTTCGTGCCGTACACGGACGAGTTCAACGCGTCGTTTGGCGAGGAAGGGCACGAAGGCGAGGAGGACCGGACGCCGCAGCACCGCAAGAGCTTCGACCGACTGCGCGCGCTGCACGAGGAGGCCGGCGACCGCCCGCAGCGAGGCGACCCACGCGCGTCCGCTGACGGGACGGAGCTGGACGCGAGCTACGAGATGGTGGACCGCGAGGAGACCGCCGAGGGCTTCGACGCCGAGGACGCCGCTACGTCTCGTAGCCGAGCGTCGCTTGTGTCGTCGTCGTCGTCCTTGCCGACGCCCAGCGGGTCCAGCATCGACGACATGTACTCGTTTACGGTGGCGTCGACCAAGTTCCGCGTGTACACGCGGTACCAGCTCATCCGCGCGATCGGGCACGGCGCGTACGGCGTCGTGATCGCCGCGAGCGACCAGGTGACTGGCAACTCGGTGGCGATCAAGAACATCCCCAAGACGTTCGACGACCTGGTCGACGCCAAGCGGATCGTGCGCGAGATCCGGCTCATGCGGCACCTGCAGCACCCGAACATCGTGACGGTGCTGGACGTGATGCGTCCGCCGTCGCTCGCCGCGTTCGAGGACACGTACATCGTGACGGACCTGATGGAGACGGACCTGCACCGCGTCATCAACTCGCCCGAGCCGCTCTCGAGCGACCACATCGCGTACGTGACGTACCAGATGCTGTGCGGCGTGCGGTACATGCACTCGGCGCAGATCCTGCACCGCGACATGAAGCCGTCGAACGTGCTCGTGAACCGGGACTGCCTGGTCAAGATCTGCGACTTTGGGCTGGCGCGCGGGATCGACCGGGTCGCAGGTGGCGGCGGCGGCGGCGGCGAGCCGCTGGACCAGGCGCTGACCGAGTACGTCGTCACGCGCTGGTACCGCGCGCCGGAACTGCTGCTCGCCAGCCGCTACTCGACCGCGATCGACGTCTGGTCGATCGGCTGCATCATGGTCGAGATGTTCACGCGGCGCGCGCTCTTCCCCGGTCACGACCACGTGCACCAGCTGCACCTGATCCTTCAGCTCGTGGGCAGTCCGTCGCCGGACGAGATGGGCTTCATCACCAACATCAAGGCCAAGCGCTGGATGGCTCGGCAGCCGCAGCACGAGCGCAAGCCGTTCGACTCGGTGTGTCCCGGCGCGCCGGCGCTGGCGCTCGACCTGATGGAGAAGCTGCTGCGCTTCGACCCGCGGCAGCGCGCGACAGTGGACGCGGCCATCGCGCACCCGTTCCTGGCGGCGTACCGCGACCCGGAGCTCGAGGCGCGCGCGGCGGCGGCGTTCGACTTTTCGTTCGAGAAGGACGCGAGCAAGAAGATGGACAAGGACGCGCTGCGGCGGCTCATCTTCGAGGACGTGTGCTTCTTCCACCCGGACGCGCGCGCCGAGCTCGACGAGTTCGACCGCGCGCAGCGGCTGAGGCAGCAGCGGCTGCAGGCCGACGAGGAGGAGCGGCAGCGCGCCAGGCGGCTCGCGCAGCAGGACGAGCAGCGCGAGCGCGGGCGGCTCGCGGCGATAGCCGGCGGCGTGGGCAGCAGCAAGCCGCGCGTCCTCCGCGGCGACGAGTAAGTAGGGCGGCGACAACTTCGAGGAGGAGGCAGCAGCAGCAGATTTATAAACGACAGGGAGTGTCTTTCGTCGCTCGACGACGGCGCTGACGTCCGCAGTCGCAGCTGATGGCCACGTACGTGTCCGCGGTCACAGGTGGCTGTAGATGAGCGAGACGAGGCCGACCGCGACGACTGTGGCGGTGCCGGCGATCATCTTGTCCGGGTAGCGGTAGCAGAAGAGCACGAGGCCGCCGAGCGCGCGGCTCTCGAAGCGCTGGAAGTCGTCGCGCATGGGCACGGGCGATCCCGCGAGCGCGCAGAGGGTCACGAGCATGCGCAGCGTGAGCCCCCAGAGCACGAACTCGTGCACCTCGCGCGGCGGCTCGCGGTCGGCGTCCGGCAGCTCGCGGCCGGGCCGCGGCAGGTAGACGCAGTCGAAGAGCACGCGGCCGAGCAGGCGGTTGGTCGCGGCCTTGAGCACCGCGTGGCGGCGCAGCAGCGGCATCATCTCCTCGGCCGGCCACGCGAGCACGTTGTAGCGGCGCGTGTTGTACAGCTCGCGCACGTCGAGCCAGAAGGCGTCGGCGATCTCGGACGCCTGCAGCGCCGGCGTGAAGGCGTGCGCGTCGGCCGGCGCGTCGACGAAGAAGACCTGCGTGCTGACCGTCAGGCCGCTCAGGTGCGTCGCGATCGTGGGCAGCGCGCCGATCCAGTGCACGTGCGGCAGCGACAGGTCGAGCCCGACCTCCTCCATGGTCTCGCGCTGCGCCGTCTCGCGCAGCGACTCCCACTCGGACCAGTCGTCGCGCATGGCCTCGCGGATGTCCATGCGCGTCTTCTTCTGCCGCCGGCCGCCCGGGAACGCGATCTGACCGCTCCACGTGTCCTTCTTGTTGGACGCGCGCCGCACGAGCAGAACCTCGAGCGTCTGCTGCTCCTTCTCGCGCCAGCGGAACACGGCCGCCACGCTCGCGCGCTGTCCTCCGGCCGGTCGGTCGGTCGGTCGGCGGGGACGGCAGTAGCACGACACGGTCAGCCACGGGCGCAAAGGCAGAGGGGACAGGGACAGAAGGAGGGCGAGCGTACGGGAGGGGCAAGGTCGTGCCGAGGCGCCGGCAGATGCGACAGGCTGCGCCGCAGCAGCGGCACGAAGGACGTCAGCGCGGACCGACCGGCGGCGGCGCTCATGGCTTGGGGACGGGCGACGGAGGTGACGAAGTGGGCGGACGCGTCCCGAAGGTTGTGCGTGGACCACATGATGTATGAGTGGACCACATACTTTGTAAGTGGACTACATACTTTGAGAGTGGATCACATGATGTATGAGTTGATAACCCGATTTGTGAGTGGACCACATACTGTATGAGTGGACCACATGGATTGTATCTAGGAAAGTTTTTTGCACCGATTTTGAAGAGCGATTCTTGACGCAGCGATTGTGCCAAAGGACATTGAAAATGTCGAGCTGTCTTACCTGCTGGACGATATCGCGCTTGGCTGAGGAGAGTATAATTATGCTGCTCTTCCAACAGAAGCTCAAGCTTACGCAGGAGGCAAGCGGAAGGCTGCGCGATTGGTTGGTGCAGGTGCATCTGGCGCGCATGGAGAACGAAATGTACATGCAAATAATCAGGCTTGAATTTGGTCTGGGGCCACCAGCGACGACCGACATGCGTGGAACCAACTGAGTTATCGTAGTCTGCTAGATATTCTTGGAGACTCGGAGGAGTATGATAAAAATGAATTTTGAGCTGTTTTCTGACGAAGTAGCAGGTGTGGCAATTGGTCAGCAGCAACGCGACCTGTGCGTTCATGCCGATCGGAGAACCACACAGCTTTTGCTGGTCCTTGAACGCGATGAATGACCATAGCCTTTTTGCCGGCAAGTATCTCTGTGGGGATATGGGCTACGGACTCGGTGACCACAAGCTGACCGGCTTCGGAATCTACACCACTGATCCTGCCGCAAGACAGCTTAACACAAACATGAGCAGCACGCGCGTGTCTGTCGAATGGCTATTCAAGGACATAAAAGTGTCTGCGCGGCTACTGTAATGTGTAATCCCCGTTACATTTGTAGGTATGAGTATCCATTTGTTGGTGCGATTTCATAGGGCCACTACATTTGTGGGTAGGTAAGGGTACACGTCGGGTCCTCCCGATGTGGTGTCGTGTTAGCATTCGCTGATTGGCTGATTATGGGTGCACATCCACTTATCAGCCAATCATATCGCAGTGTTGCATTTAGGATAGGGTCAGTTTAATTCAGGGTCATGCCCTTGGTAGAAATCTATTCAGAGTTGAAAACACCCCCAAGTTCGCAGGTCTCAGCCGCCTGAGACCCTTCGCTTCCTCACAAGCACCGTGTACGACGGTAACGGTGCTCTTGGTCCGTTACAGCTACTGTCGTCGAAAAAGATTTTGAAGTGCTAGGCAAGCAAGCTCGAAATGCAACCTACGTGCAGATAGTTGCCGAAGTCGGAGGCCAAGATGATGCGTTTCGTGCGCAATGTCGAGTCTCTCGTGTGTCCGGCGCTACTGCTAAGCTACACAGTGCGATATTAGAGATTACGCAGTACCTGGATCCTGCGTGGGTACCAATCGTCTTTTTGTTCCTATATTCTCCTGTGGGTGGTGTCGAGCAAGAGGCACACCAAGATTTTTTTCCCAAGGATTTGCTGGCAGCTGAGCAAGTTAATACTGATTGTGTCCCTGCTAGTGTGCTGCTTGTGCAAGAGGAAGGGACCTCTCTGCGCGTGTTTAATGGGTGTTTCGACTCTCATGGTTCGACGAAAGCTCGAGAAGTAACGATTCCAGTGGGCTACTGTATCATTTTTCGCGGTAACTTGGTCCACGGCAGAATACCGTATTCTACAGACAACTATCGTGTTAAGTGTTACCTGGCGTATAGTGATGCATCGTGGGAACCTGTGGTGAAGCGGTAAAGAGAATTCCAGGAACGCGGGACAGGGTGAGGTGAGCCACCCACACGATTCAGCTGGCCTCGTGCGATGTACTCCGATGACGGACCAGGAGGCAACATGTGATGTGCCAGAATGGTGATACCATTAATGGGTGGCAAGGGAACCTGGCTAAACGAGCAAGTCCAACGACTAGTCGGCGGAGACTAGTCGGCAACGATTAGTCGGCGGTGGCATGTCGGCAAAGACAAGGGGTGGACTGATCCTGGTTAGCAACAGCCAGGTCAGCAATAGCCAACCAACTACGACCGGTCGACAACTACTATTGGGCGTTGACTAGTCAGCAACGACCAAGGGTGTTGGCTAGTCGACAATAATCGATAAAAGTCGACCGATTGGCAACGAGTAATCGGCAACGAACAGATGACAAGCGGTACGTCAATGGTCGACAAACGAGTGGCTAGAAGAGTACCTGCTAGAGTTTTTTATGTGCGATACGTGGCGGGGAAGGTCTCAGTCGTGTTTTTACTCGGAAGTACACAAGTCCTCACCTTCTCAACTCCAAGTCTACACGCTCAAGGGGAGCGTAAAGGTTCCTACACAAGGCTTCGGTCTGCATTGGGAACGGCCTCCGTTGCGTCGACGAGGCAGTATTGCCAACTGCTCGTCGCTATATTAGTGGGGCGCGACCGGTGATCGTCATCAAGGGACGTCACGCGGTCAACAACTACACACCCGCGGAGTAAATATTTCCACGCTGCGGCAACTATCCTAGTTTATCTGTTCAAGTGCGCGTTCACTACCAGCGAGATCGTGGCCGAGGGTCCACTGGTCGGCGGGTACAGAACGTGAACAACTGGCTACATCGGGGTAACCCCTCCGCGAGCCGATCTCGGGCGCGTGTGTGAATGGACTACCAGGACTCTGGGACCGCGCTTCACCACACGTGCAGCGTCGTCTTCGCCACGTACTTGGACAGTGTTTCAGATACGCACAACACCATATACATGAGGAAGCACGGTGAAATGGAGACTGAATGGATTGTTGTTCTGTCCTACGGTACGCTAACCCCAAATGGGTGGTTCTGGAGTACGTATCAAATACGCAAGTCATTAAGGTGCATTTGTACAAAATTAGAAATTCTTTATGATAATACAGGGTTCTTGTGGTCCACTCAATCTCACAGCCGAACTTAGCTAGATATTCTATAAGTTCGTAAACGAACGTATTCAGGTACTCGTACTTACCGTACTGTACCCTCGGTTATCCGTAACCGCGTGTAACCCCATTACAATAAGGATATATCACCCTTTGCCGTGTTATTTCCACTTCAGCTCTACGTCGCGCTTTTGCGCGTGGCTTCAGGCTAATGATCATGGCCTTTCTCAAGAGGCTGGCCAAGGAGGAGGTCGACGGGGTGTACGGAGACCGTCGTGTACACCGCCAGATCTTTGGGAAGGAATACAGTACATATCGACAGATACTGATTACAAAGTTATTAAAGTACATTACTAGTAAAACATCCAATACGTACTGACGTTAAATAAGTTCACCTCCCCGACCGAATTTTGGTGCGTGGAATCACATGATGTGAGGAGACCACTCACATCAATAACGATGCATTGTTGGAGATGTACACCATGTCGAACGCGGCATGGTTCAGAGTGCCGCTCTGAACTTTATTCCCTCTCGCACGAGTCTGCGGTCGCCCGCGAGCTTCGCAGCATGGACGCCATCGCGCGGGCGGAATCCCGACGCCGTCGTGGTGGAACCCGACGCTTTTCCGCCGCAAAGACGCCGTGTTTTTTGCTACTCTAGGTACTACCCTGAGTGAATCCGCACCGTTACGGTTAGGGTTATCGATGTCACGTTGGCGATGAAACTGTCACAATGACAGTAGTGCACGTTGAAGCGGTTACGGGTTAGAGTCTTCCCTAACTCTATCGAGCCGAGCCCTGACTGACGGCTTGTTCCGCTGGCCCAGGTGCTGCTGCGCAAGGATTTGTATTGGTTCGGCCCGGTGTCCAGCGACGTCATCGCGGCCGGGTCTCTCTCCCCTCCCCTCGACCGGCGCGGCCCAGCGTTCCACGGCTTCCCGGATGTGCAGAGTCCAGGCCGCGATAAAATTGCGATGAGTACATGAGAAGCCCCCGTTGGACGGCTCGAAATCATGCTCGGCCGAGTCGGAGGATCGGCAACGGCATACAAACACCAAGTGCAAGCTGGTCACGTCTGTGTGGATGTTCCGACGACTGTGAAGAGTCCATTGTTGCCCGCTCGATAGAGATAGCATCCATAAATCCACCAATCATAGTCCGTCCGCAGACTCGAAGGGGTGTCGTGCGGGTAGGGTAGCTGGCTACTCGCTCCCCGTCTCTTGAAGTCGTCAGTGCGTCGCTCCTCCCGTCCGAAAAATGCGCGGCCGAGGAATGGGATGGCCGACCGCTGGACTCGGGCGCCGCCGCCGCAGTCCGCGCCTGTCGGTTCCTTTATTCGCAATTTCCACGAGCACCCGACCGACCGCCCTCCGCGGCCGCCACTCCTCTCTGCGCACGGGTTTGCTCGGTAAGTCTCTCGTCCGCGGCGGACGGATGTGGTCGTCCGGAGCAAAGGCCGAGTCGGAGAGGGACTCGGGACCGACCGAGTGTGGACGACGCGCGCTTGTGGCTGCGGCCGCGGCGTCGTCCCCTCGCGGCTCGTTACCAATGCGAGCCGTCTCTTGGAGTTCCCCTAGGCCTGCTGCCGCGCGCGCGCTTCCGTCCGCGCGTCTGTTTTTGCTGCGCGCGCGTGCCTTCATGCGGTCGCATGCGGTCGCATGCAGTGCGACTCGAGTGCTGTGAATCTCCAACGATCTTATCCCGGGTCTTATTTCCTTATTTCCGTCGCGCAGGAGCCCGGACGGATCCGCCGCCTTATTCGCGACCGACGCGTCTGCCGAGTTATTCGCGACCAGCGGAGCAGTGAAGGACCAGCCGGCGAAGGGAGCGACTGCGCAATCGGCCGACATGGCGGCGACATGCTGGGGCGACGCCTCGCGCACGGCCAAGCTCAAGAAGCAGCTCAGCGGCGAGCCGGCCGCCGAGACGGACGCGTGCTCGGCCTCGCGCACGAGCTGCTCGAGCAGCCACGACCTGACGGACCTGGGTGCCTGGGACGACCTGTCGACGGCCGGCTCGAGCAGCGAGCAGGAGGCGGACGAGGACGGAGAGCCGCAGGCGCCATCGCCGGCGGGATCAGCCGCCGCGCAGCCCGAGATGCTGCCGGACGCGGAGATCAAGGCCGCGGAGCACAAAGGAGCGCTGTCGACGCGCATCTGCCCCGTGGTACGCCCGCTGGACGTCGGCCCGCCGACCGACTACGACCTGCGCAGCACGAACGGGATGCTCAAGTGCCTGCACTCGCTCGCGCGGCTGCCGTCGACCGAGGAGCTCGGCGCCAAACACCTGGCCATCAGCGAGCTGCACCGGCTCGTAGACGAGTGGCTGCGCCGCGCGTTCCCCGAGCGCCAGGGCGAGCGCACCGTGACGCTGCTCTTCGGCGGCAGCTGGTACCTCAAGGTCGGGCTCGCCGACTCGGACCTGGACATCGTGGCGCTGCTGCCGCGCTTCGTCACGTCGGAGCTCTTCTTCCAGTCGCTCAGCGAGCACCTGGGCAGCTCGGCCGGAGTGACCAAGCTCGTCGCCATGACCAAGGCCACGGTGCCCATCCTGTCGTTCCAGCTCAACGGCGTGCGCATCGACCTGCTCTTCGCGCGCTACACACGCGACGTGGTGCCCAAGAACCTGCCGATCCACAGCGACCAGGTGCTCGCGGGCATGGACGCGACGTCGATCCGCTCGCTGTCGGTGCCGCGCGTGGCCTCGCTCATCCTCGAGCTCGTGCCCAACGGCTCGGTCTTCCGTTCGACGCTGCGCCTCGTGCGCCTCTGGGCCACGCGCCGCGGCGTCTACTCGAACAAGGCCGGCTTCCTGGGCGGCATCTCGTGGATGATCCTGGTCGCCTTCATCTGCCAAATGTTCCCCAAGGCGTCCGTCTCGGCGCTCGTGCACCGCTTCTTCACGGTGCTCTCGACCTGGAGCTGGCCGGCGCCCATTCTCATCACCAAGCCGTACGACAACCCGCTCGCGGGCGACTCGGTCGCGCAGTGGTCGCCGCGCACCAGCCACCACGACCGCGCGCACCTCATGCCCATCATCTCGCCGGGCTTCCCGGCCGTCAACACGGCCGTCAACGTCAACCTGTCGACCATGCGCGTGCTCATGGACGAGCTCGCGCGCGGCAAGCGCATCATGGACGACCTGCGCGCCAAGGGGCTGAGCGGGCCAACGGCCTGGAACGCGCTCTTCGCGCCGACCGAGATGCTCGTGCGCTACGACCACCACCTGGTCATCGAGCTCAAGGCCGACGGCGAGGAGGCGCTGAGCGAGTGGGCGAGCTTCGTGGCCAGCCGCACGCGCAAGCTGGTCGAGACGCTGCAGCACACGGCGCCCATCTCGACCATCCACCCGCTGCCCTCGCTGCTGCGTCTTCGGCGTCCGAGCGACGACAGCGAGGCCGTCAACGGTTTCTACGTCATCGGCTTCACGGTGAACGCGCCTGTCGCGAGCGCCAAGGAGGCGGCTCGAGCATGCGTCGGCCCTGCCGCGCGGTACTTTAGCGCGACGGAACTGCTGAGCGCGCCGGAGAAGAAGCCCAACATGCACGCCGACATTTCGTACCGCGCGTGGCAGGAGCTGCCGGACGGCATGTTCCCCGAGGGCCGGGCCCAGGCGGCGGGCGAGCGCGCGCGCTTCATCCTGAGCAAGGCGCATAATTTAAACTTGGCCATGGGCCGCGGCCGCTGAAGCGCGCGCGGCAGTCAGCAGTCAATCACCCCCAAGACGAGTAGAAGAGCGAGAGAGACGCACCTATTTACTTACCACCTTTGAGCGAGGCTTGTCAAGAAGAAGCGAGGAGTGGAGCAGCTCGCAGACATCTTGTGCGCAGGAGATCTGTTCGAGGACGCAGTCAGACTCTGCGGAGGAAGGAGCCCACGAGCCAATTGGATATGAATGCATCGAGACGCACCATTGTCGACGCGAACATCAGGCTGATGGATGGATTGATGAACGTCAGGCGTGAGAAACCTTCAGCTACTGCGAAGGTTGATGCCGGCGTCGACCGATGATGATGCTCCACCTCCACTAGAAACGTTCTGGTCGCTCGAGCTTGGTCTGTCGGGTAGAGGGTGAGTCGACGTACCAATCAATGGCATCGAGGAAAGGTAGATACTGTAGAAATATGTATGAAGAGGGATACCGAAGCGGAGCCATCGCGAGTCGCTGCTGCTACAGGGGGCGGGCCAGTTCCGGATGTCTTTACGCCTTCCGTCGAGTTGCTCGGCCGGGGGACTTCGTCCTGGACTTGTCCGAATCAAACCTGAAATAAATACGATCGCGGCGGTGTCGAACCCGCCCCCGCCAGCATGTCTTCCTCTTTCCGCCTCAGTTACTACCGGACCCAGCAGCCGTCCACCTCTCACAGCGAGGCATTGCTCGAGAGACGGCCACAACCACCTTGGTTGCCCGTGCGCGGATCAACGCTCTAGGTCGACCATCAGAGGAACCTCCGCACGCGGTCACTTGTCATTCGTCGGCACTGTCTCAGACCCCTCAGACGAGCTCCCCAAGCTGCCTGGCGCTGCCTTTCGCCCGTCGTCGTCAAACTGCATGTCTGCCAGCTCGTCGAACGCACTCATGTCTTCATCCCCTTCGTAGCTGGCCACACTCTTCCCATTTGTGTCTTTAGCAGTCTGCGCAGCAGATGCCGTCCGCCTCTCCGACGGGGAAAACGTGGGCACGGACATCTTCGCCGCGACAAAATCTCCAAACGGAGACTCTTGGCCATTGAAAAGCCGTCCAGGACCGGTCAGCCTTGCCTCCGATTGGCCCCCAGCGCTTGCAGAATTACCAGCTTGGGGTAACTCACGGGGAGGAGGAATCAGGCGCGCCATCGGTGCTGGCATTGCTTGGCTCGTGACGGCTGACGGCTGTGACTGCAGATTCGATGGGCGTGGAAGTTGACTCAATGGCGGACTTGGAATCCGCTGCTGCTGCTGCTGCTGTTGCTGCTGCTGCTGCTGCTGCTGCTGCTGTTGCTGTTGCTGCAGACCATCGACTTTCGCCAAGTACCCACCTTGTTGGTTTGGACCTTGCGTCGCCGCGCCATGATCGCCACTGGCCGCCGAACTCGCCATGCCCGCTGTTCTTGATTGGATTCGATCCACGATAGGCTTGACCGTGTTCTGCATGAACCGCTCAATAGAGTCCAGCACGTCGAACGATCGCGGTTCCGCCACTTGAGGAGCCTCATGTAGCACATTCAGCGCCAATGACACGTTGTACTTGAGATTGTCCGCCTTGACGCTCTGCTCGGAGTTGGGTGGCGCGCGATGGTTCTCCAAAGCGTGATGCGCAACCGTGAGGTCTCGCAAGTACATGGATCGCATCACCCCAACGCGCCGCCAGTACTGCTCAGGGTTTCCACTCATCGCACTCATGCTCGCATCGTGCGCTCGCAGCGTCTCCTCGTTTAACGTTTGTCGCGTCGGTGCAGACACCTGCTCCTGCGCTCGTTGGGGGTATCCGCGCGCGTATCCATCGCTAACGCGCTGGTTTCTTGCTTCAGTTGTTGGACCTTGTTGGAACTCTGGCACGGGCGGCGGACGCTGCGGCGCGTCGTAAGCTGCACGCTGTTGGTAACTCGTGTTCAATGCATTCTGCAGAGACGCCACTTGCATCTCGAGCTGAGCACCGCGACTCTGCCATTGATCCAGCGCCATCTTCTGGTTCCACAAAAAGTCAATCAGCACGCTTCTGTCGTATTGCTGGAGCTGGTTCACGAAGTCTTGACGAGACTGCTGCTGAGCAAACTGGTTTGGCTGCTGTTGTTGTTGTTGCTGCTGCTGCTGCTGCTGCAGTGGCTGGGAAGTAGCGTAATACTGCGCGGTCTGATACGATTGTTGTTCGAAGCCACGCGCAGCCGTCGGCAAAGCATTCTGCCTCTGCGCTTGCATATACGTCTGGCCGTTCATCGACGCACCCAACCCGTTCTCCGCATGTCCATTTGGCTGCCGGTCAGACCCAGCATGCGCTCCAGCGTATCCGCGATAGTGAGTTTGCTGGTTCTGCGCACTGGCCGCTCCTTGTTGCTGGTAGCCACGACTCGCTGATGCGTCAGCCCCGCCAGCGCCATGGGGTTGGCCACGCCCGGCATCAAACGAGCTTGGTGTCGGCGCTGATTGTTCAGTAGCAGGTCCAGACGACTGCACCGGTTCCTTTGAGTTTTGGGGAGGACCGCCGGGCGCTTTAGCTGCACCAGCGCGCACAATCTCGCTCAGCTTCGCAAGCTCACCGTTCAGAGCGTTCATGTACTCGTTCTAGACACATCGGTCAGCGCAAGCGACGGTTAGATATCAGTAGCGAGCAATACAAGAGAGGTGAGAGAGAGCACGCCGGAAATAACGCACCCGCGTGGAGAACTTCTGAAAGTGCTCCAGCTCAAGAGTACTTGCGTACTGGCCGACTGCTGAGGGGTCCTGGTCAAAATGTGCTTGGTGAAGCAGGCTGTACCTGGTGTGGTCAACGATCAAGCGGCGCGTTAGTCAGTCTTACCATGCCACACACACGCACACACGAAAGGAGTAGCTCTGAAAACGTACAGCTGCTGCAGGTAGTGCTGGCGCAGCTCCGTCTCCGGGGCAGCCGCGCCCGCTCCCCCGTCCGAACTGTCAGTTGGTCCCGTCGCGGGCGCTGGCGCCGCCTCAGCCGCCTGTTTTCCCTTGCGCGCTGTATAATCGTCCATCAGCACCAGCGTCAGACGCCTCCGGCCTCAAATCCGTCCGTCCACACCTCCTCGGCTCCCACCTTTCGGCGTCGCCGCGCGCTTCTTGGCCGCCACCTTCTTGGGCTGGTCCGTCGTGGCCAGTGCCTTCTTCGCGCGGGGCGCCGCGGGCTTCTTCTTGGCCGGCGCCTTGGGCGTCTTGGGGCTCTTGGCCGCCTTGGTCTTGCCAGCCGCCGCCGCCGCCGCCGCTGCCGCTGCCGCTGCCGCTGCCGCTGCTACTGCCGAGGTCGCCGACGCGCCGGCGCTGGCGGGCGACGCAGCGGCCTGAGGCGTCGACATCGCCATCACCGTCGCTTCCGCCCCGCTCCCGTCCATCGCTCGCTCACGCTGCTTGGTCGCCCGCCCTTTCTCGGGGAGAAAAAGCCCGCGCTTTTCGGATTGGTGCCGTTGCCTAGGCTATTGTAGTTGTTCTCGCCACCGCCTTTGGTGAACCCTGTGGGCCATACAAACGCCAAGATGAACCGCGTCACTCTGCCGACCGCCAGACTGACCAAGGGAAAGGTGAACGACCATCACTCCAGGATTTTGCGTGGAGGTCAGACAGCTCTGAATTTTGACCAATAGTAGACCTCAAATTCATGTTTTAGCCAATCACTGCGCGTGGGAACTGGCGTTTTCGCTCCCTCCTCCCAACTTCAACACCAACGGCGAGGATTCCATTCCGACGCGGAGCGATCCAAGCACAGCCCAGACATATCCGTGTGACACGGACTGTGTCGTTGCCGTGCTGGCGATTGATCGACCGACCGACCGGCCGACCTGCACGCGCATGCCTCGCCTTTGTGGTGGCTGCGCCAAAGCGCCGACGCCATCCTTCCTTGGAAGGATATCAGCGAGAACCCAAAAGGACCTTCATTGCTGATTTCCTGATTTGCAGGTGTTTTTGCCGAAATACCGGTTTTCTACCGCAATCATTCCTGACGTGTTTCAGTTTCAACGGGTTCAACCGGTTCTACCTGGACGGTCACCATAAATACTGCACGTCAGTCGCTCGACTGCTCCAGCCGAAAGCGGGCGAGGAGCTGGCGCAGCTCGCTCTTGACGTGCAGGTCGTCGACGCGACGCGCGTCCAGCTTGGCGGGCGCCCTCGTGCGCGTTACGACCCGCACGTCTCGCCCGAACGTGAGGATCGACGTCGGCGCGCGATTGCCGTGGCCCTTCGCGCTGCTGCTTCCCTCGCTCGTCTTGCTGTAGAAGCGCCGGGCGAACACCGCGAGCTGGCGAAGCTGGGCCACGGCGCCCAGCACCACCTCCTTCAGCTGGTTCTCGTAGTAGAGCGCGTCGTCAGTGGCCCCCGCGCTCGAAAAGAACCCGTCCGCGGTCGGCGTCTGGCCGGCAAAGAACCGAAGCTCCGAGACGCGGACGTCGGCGAGGCGAGCGCGCTGCGCCGGCGAGCATCGTAGCAACTCCCAGGCCGTGTCGTTCTCCAGGAACAGCTCGGCCTGCGCGGACCCGTCGTCGACGATGCACCGCATGTTGGTGTGCACGTAGCTGCGTCTCGCTAGGTCCGCGTCCGTGTGCTGGAGCTGATACCATCCGCATCGGCGCGTTGGTTGAGGCGACGATGTGGCTCCGCTCGACGGCGTGAAGTGCGTCCAGCCGCGGCGGCGGTCGTGCACTAGAGCGCAGTGGCACGACCGGCACTTGCGCTTCAGTATCACGTAGTTGACGTACACGACTCGGACGACGTAGCGGTGCAGACGACGGTCGAAGGCGCCCGGCGATCCGGCGCTGTATAGATCGCTGAGAAAGCTCGTCGGCAACGAGCCGTAGAGCTCCGCGTCTGACTTCAGGCGCGGACCCTCCAGGCGAAGTACTCGGGCAGAAGTCAAGTAGCCCCAGTTGAGGTAGGCTCGGAATGTCGAGCGCGCAATAAATCCTTGCAGCTTGGAGAACTCGACCACGGCGCCAGGCTGAAGGCTGGCTCGGAAGCCAAACTTGGCCGTGTCGATGTGGACATCCACCGTGTCCAGCGACGAAAGATCTCGCACGCGTACGACACTCACTAACCGCTGGCTTTGGTCAGCAGATATGCCAGCACCAGACGACGACATGTCCTCACGCCGACGCTTCTCTCCGACCGCGGGGACGTCCAATTTCGACCCGGCGTCGACGTACTGCGGATTGTCTCGCCAGTAATACCGACGCTCGCATACAAGGCCGATCAAGGACATGAGCCGCGGCTGGTGCTGGCTTGCTTCGGGGACATCGACACCACCAATGCCGTGAAACAGGAAGCTGGACACCTGTCGCCAGCTCTGCACGTCTCTCCGCTGCATTAAAGTCGCCAGCGCTGTGAAATAGCGCAGCGCTTGAGCCGGAAGGGACTGGACAGCCGCCAGCACGGGCTTCCAACTGCGCAGCGCCAGCTTCTTCCCCGACCTTTGAGGATGTGATGACACAATGTCCAGGTCATAGTGCGGTGTGCTGCCCCAGTAGGTTTGTCGACACACTTCGTGGTCGCAGCAAAAGCTCTCGCTGTGACCCGCGTGCTGAAATGCGGCTGGGACAATCGACCCTCGCTTGTCGACGCGGTACACGCGGAGCTTGCGGCGCGATCCTTGTTCAGCAGCATCAGCAGCAACTGCGTCCAGCTCTCGCTGCATCTCACTCAGCACTGGCAGCACGCACATTGCGTCGTCCACAGACAGCGTTTGCTGCTTCCAGACGGCTTGGAGTGCCCGGACAGCATGGTCATCGGCTAAGGCGACCGCTGGAAAACCACCGGACCGGTCGCTCTCGCTGCGGATCCGCGCTGCTCGTACGCGGTACAGCCCATGCTTCAGCACATGCCACGCGCTCGCGCAGTCCCCGCCGACTAGGAGCTCCGCGCAGTGGGCTTTCCCCACGAGTCCGACGGCGTCCCTATCGCGAGACAACCGGAAGCCAACTCCGTGGACGTGTCGGTACTGCGGTCGAGCCGCGCCGCCCCACCGAGTCGCACCGCGCGTCACCGAAGCGATGTGCGTCACCAGGAGGAACATGTCCTTGAGCCTTGGCCCGAGCTTGTCCGAAGCGTCCTCATCCTCGCTCTCCACACTCTCCACGGCCACAATACTGCCGACTAGCGCACGGACGGCGACCACGATCGTCGGAGAGCCGCGAGTCGCGTCGACCGCTTCAACCAGCAGCGTGAACCGCACGTCCACACGGATGGTCACGTCGGCGCCACTAGGAAGCTGCGACGAGCCGTCTCCCGCGTCAAAAGCGATGGCAACGGTCCCTGTATGGTCCCGCAGCTCCAAGTCGCCACTGTCGACGTTCCCGACGAGTTCCCCGGCCAGGAAGCGCCACGGCAGCTCCTCGCCGCCGATCGCTATCGCCGCTGGCTGCGGCGCCGAGCGGCCCAAGAGCGCCGCCTCGCCCCGCGCCTTGAGCTGCTCCACCGTCGCGACCTGCGCGCTCATGTCCCGGCTGGAGCCGCCGCCTCCTCCCCGAGCACCAAGCGGCTGCCAACGCCGCCACCAATACTGGGCGGACACAGCGCGGATCGGGCCAATAAAACCAACGGTTCGATGTGGTCCACACCAAGAAACGACCACACGTCGCAGATGTATCAAGCCTCCACCTACCAGCAAGCGCATGGGGCGATCGACCTCGCGTAGCACCTTGTGGAGCTCTAATGGTATACGCGCGCGGATTCTCGCTGTGGCGCTGTTGCGAAGCTAGGGGTGTTGGCGGTGTGCGAGCCAATTAAGAGCGCAAGGACTGCTCGGTTTGGGTGTGGACGTCAAGCGTTGGGCGGTGAAATCGCCAGCGGTGCGTGCACGATACAGCATCACGGCGACAAGCGGAGCGGAGCAGCGGGCGACAGGCAAAGATAATGCGTGCCCGCTTGGATTAGCGGTATTACACTGTATATCTCCACGCCAAAACGAGCGGTCGAGTCGTTTGGCTTGGCTGCGTCTGGCGTAGCTACGGGCGCCGTGGCTGCTGGGCCTGTGTCGTCGGCGGCCGCTCCGCGAAGCGCTTGAACATGACGCCGCACGTGAAGACGGCCTGCGTCGTCAGCAAGATCTTCCAGCGCTGCTCCCACAGGTACCGCGAGCGCGCCGACATGGTTGACCTCGATCGATCGATTCGTGACTTGGTCAATGGGCGTGTGGTGCGGATCAAGCACCTTAAACAGAGTGGTTTACATTATTATCTAAATTTGCTTTCCATTAATTGGCCAAAACACCGTTTATTTTCAAGCTTTACAGCCCTATTATCAAAATTAATGTGGACCACGTGGTTTGAGGCATCAGTATAGCTATTGCGCTGCTCACACGGCCAAGAAGCATGGATGACGACTCGTGGCGCGCGGACGGCTCGTTCCGCGGCATGACGGGCGGCGGCGGCGGCGGCAAGGGCCGGGCCGGGAAAGGCGGGAAGAGCGGCGGCAGCGGTGGCAACCCGCAGTTCACGCGCGTGATCCCCAAGTTCCTGCAGAAGTTCCAGCAGCCGCCCGAGATCCAGGCCAAGTTCGCGCCGCCGCCCATGCCGGACGGCGACGACGCGGACGACCACGAGCTGGACGACGTGCAGCGCGCCGCGATCGACGAGTACCTGGCCAAGCAGAAGGAGAAGGCGCAGAAGAAGGAGGAGGATAAGGACGAGGAGCAAGGGAGCGGAGATAATAAGGAGAGGAAGAAGGACGGCAAAGAGGGCGAGGACGACGCGGAGCGCAAGGCGGCGCGGCGGAAAAAGGTGATGCAGAGCGTCGCGGAGCTCGGCAAGGCAGGAAAGGACGCGGCCAGCGGCAAGAAGCGCAAGCGCTCGAGCGCCGCGCCCGCCAAGCTCAACAACAAGAAGCTGCTGTCGTTTTCCATGGACGATGAGGAGTAGCCAGCGGTGCATTAGCGAGCTGTAACAGCGGAGCGGCACAAGTGCGACCAGTGGCGTCGGGTTTTCGCCCGTGTTGCGTGGCGGTTTGGGCCGAAAGGTGCGCGTTTATCGTCCCAGAGGTGGATATTGAGCTCGAACACGGTGAGTTATGGGGGGGGGCGACTCGGTACTTCTGCTCCCGCTTCTAACCTGTTGCTGTCGTTGTCTACATGGCAGGTGCAGCTCCATTCGTCAGCAGAACCGCGCGCGTCGCGTTATTGCTCGTCTTCGGGCCCCCACGTCCCTTTCGACCGCCTCCTGCTGCTCCGGGTCGTCGTCGGGCTCGAGCAAGATGAGCAGGTTGGT
>JAADXX010000544.1:0-19985 GCA_023338025.1 Phytopythium oedochilum | reverse complement strand
TTGGAACGCCTCGCAATATAAAACCTTAAACGATAAGGTTAAACAGTTGTGATTGGCGGGATCGAACTATGAGGATGGACAAGCGCAACGACGCCACCCCCTCTTTCACAAATCAGTGGCTGAATGCGAAGTGCCCCCAGATTGTGCTCGATAACCTTTGGGAGGCTATCAATCTCGAGCCGTTTCATACTCACGCGAATTACTGTAGACTAGAGATTGGCGCTCGCTTCGCGAGCGCTTTGTGCGGGTTCAAGCCAAACCACGTCCACAAATATTGCCAAATTTATAAAAAGAGATCGGACAGAAAGCTGGAAAAACTCAAATGATCGGCGGTACGTCATTCAGAGGATTTATATTCTGTACTCGTCCGTTTACTGAGAAATCTCGACCATTATCTTTAACATTCTCTTCGGAGTTGATAGAGCCACGGAGATCTGACTTTTGTCGAACACAGACTCTTGTAGAAGGACTCCAACGTGATGGACTGAATGGCCTGGTATTAACCGTCAGACAACTAAATGCCCAGTAAATACGGTGAATTAGTGTGGAAATGGTCATCGGTTATGTCCCTTCGATGTTGAACGGCATTTGGTTGGACAATTTGACGTAGTCTGGGCTAAGGTTTTGGCAAACGACGTGATGTTTTTCTCCGACATCAATAAGGAAGCGAGCGAATTTTTCGAGTTCATCTGCGTGAGCCAGATCTGACGCGGTCCGAACTCGCATGTTGATTGTAAATGAGATAATGTTGTCCACAATTTAACTACACATGAATAAGTATGTAACACACTTATTATTGCATTTCCAGGCGATATTTGCGGGATAGCCGGAAGTAAAAGCCGAAAGTCGCCACCCAGCAGTATGATCTTCTCTCGAAGGGATGTCTGAACCCGTCTTGCCTTGCAGCGCCATGTTAGCTTTTTAACCTCAAAACGATGAGCGACACGCGTTTCAGTCTAAACAATCAGCTTGTTTGCTTCAGCAACTTCGCTAGCTCGGTTCTATTGTCGATAGCACACCAAGATCTTAAAGCTATTCTAAATTTAATGTCCACCCACAATTATCGCGGGCAGTCAGAGTAATCTTGCCAGACTAACGGACCTCCACGACAATAAGGTTGGTGACAAACGAATTGTCCATATTCCTGGCCCATCGGGGAAAACACACGCAGTCGACGGCCCTTCAGCACCGACAACAGCTATCACGTCTTCGTAGACAGCGCGTGGATTCACTTTGAGAGACCTACTTCATTCAAGATTCAGTTGATAACCTTAGGAAGATCTCTTCGCCTTTTAAACACTTCCATCTCATTCCGAAGAATTGTTGTATTGGATGTGGCCCACCATTTGAGGCAAAAAGGCGACTGCGTATGGCTAAGTCATCGACAGGACCGGTTGGTCTGATAGAGCGTGTCGAGGATGCATTGTAGATCCTGAGGTCCGGCATCACGACGACGGTGGAAACCCTTTAATAGACTAATGTTGTATCAAACTCAGAGAGTTCAGAGTTGTTTTCACTTAGATTGTGCCATAACGTTGCAATTGGAACGATAATTGGAGTAGAAAGCTTTTGTAAGGCAGGTGTCGAATTCTTAATCATCATGGTGATAACTCTCATGAACGCAACCGTCGCAGGTATCATGCTCATTGGTTACTCACTGCGAGTATATCGACAAACGCAATTGGACCCCAAAGATCGCACCGCAAGATCCTCAAGTGGTGCACCCACAATACGTTGTGTAACTCAGCCAAGTGTCGTTATCACCTTTCTGTCTATTATTCCTATTCTTAGTTCGTTCATGTCCCTTCCCCGCCTCAACGGTAATGACTTTGAACCGAAAAGGCGTGAATATAATAACTAAAAATGCAAAATTGTAAGAAACATTACCAATACCTTTAATATGTATTCCGTACCTATATCATAACACGTTAATTGTTTGTAGCTATTATAATACACTAATTGCATTTGCACATTCAAACGTTTTACACAACTCAATAATTGTCAAAAGCTCACCTAACTCAGTACTCGGCACCCTACATATACCAGGATAGGGGCCACTGCTTTCATGCGACCATGGAGGCTTCGGACAGACAGACAGACAGAGGTCTATTTAGTATTCACGATCCATCTGGAGCTGTCCTGGTCTGACTGGTTGCGTCTGATTGGCCAGTTCATTAACACATTCAACCAATCAAGACCCGTAAACGTGGATACTTGCGGAGGTCTCAACTACAGACTGACATCGAGACCTATCCTTCCTACACCATGGCGCTCAGCAAGGCGGAGGCGCCGCCGCTGCCTGCGGGCAACGCGATGCGCTTCATGCAGCTGGCGCTGGCGAGCACGGTGCTGTTCTCGGTCGTGTACATGGGGCAGTTCATGTCGGCGAGTGTGCTGCCGGCGGCGCGCTCCATGACGGCGGTGGAGGGCGGCGCGCGGGTCGGCGGCGACGCGGGCGTCATGCACCGCGACCGCGTGTCGGGGCACACGCAGTACGTCGTGCAGGGCTTCGAGGAGGCGCACAAGTTCGTGCGCGAGTACGACGTGGCGTCGCAGGGCCCGCTGTACATGCTCTTCATGAGCGACGCGGACGAGAACGGCACGTACTGGCACCCGGACTGCGAGCAGGGCAAGAAGGCCATCTACGAGGCGTTCGCGCGCGCACCGCGCGGCTCGCGCATCGTCGAGATCCGCATCGGGCTCGAGCCCTTTTGGGCCGACATGATGAACCCGTTCCGGCAGAACCAGCTCTTCTACATCGACTTTATCCCGACCGTGATGCGTTACGACGGCGCCGGGAACTCGTCCTCGCTACTCGCCGGGCCCTACTGCCGCGACGCTGCGCTGCTCGACTACGTCTTCCGCGTGCCGCACCCGGCGGCGGGCGAGCCGAGGAAGAACTCGGTGCTGCAGCTGCACCGGACGGATCAGGTGCTGGACTTCATGGCGCTGTACGACAACTCGTACCCGCTCTTCGTCTTCTTCGTCTCGGGCGTGCACTTCTTCAACGGCCGCCTCTGGTGCCAGTTCTGCGACAAGGCCGACATCGCCGTCATGCACTACTTCAACTACTCGGCGCCCGACGCGGCCGTCATGCTGCGCGTGGCCGTGGCCGAGCACTCGCGCCAGTGGTTCGACGAGGTCAACCCGTTCGTGAGCGACGACTTCAGCGACAAGTTCCTCTACTTCGACGGCGTCCCGTTCCTGGGCTTTGTCACCAAGAACGGCACGGCGCAGAAGCCCATCGTCGTCGAGTATGTGGCCGGCATGGACGACAAGGACAAGCTCACGAGCTTCTACCAGCAGACGCCGCCGCCCCTCCTCGAGCATTGACCTCGAGCCGTGAAGATCGCAGGAGTGTTCGATAAAGTGTACATACATTCATTTTCGGATACGTACACGAGGACAATTTTGTCGGCAGTTGCCACATTTTACCCGTACTCACTCTTGATTGGGTAAATGCTGCATATTGACATCCCATTGGTTATATATGTATGATGCCTCTGCCCTTCCTCCGACCAGCCATTTCCAGGCTGCAAAGCAGCACCTGCCCAAGCGCTCGGCTAGTTCCCGATCGCTCGCTCGTCCGCCGCCGGAGTGTCGAGCTCCGCGTCCGCAGACCCACCGCAGGTTCTTCGCCCAGCGACAGGCGCCATGGCGATGGCGAAGCGCCGCCGCGAGGGGCAGCAGCAGGAGCAGGAGGACGAGTCCAAGAAGCAGAAGGTGACGCCTGCCGGCGGCCACTCGTACGTCAACAAGCAGCGCGTGCTCGTCTTCTGCTCGCGCGGCATCACGACGCGCTACCGGCACCTGCTGGACGACTTCCGCAAGCTGCTGCCGCACCACAAGCGCGAGGTCAAGGTGAGCGGCAGGACGTGAGAGGCGACTGCTAATGGATCCGATCGGCCAGTATTAACGAACGAACGAACTGCTGCAGCTGGACGCCAAGGATACACTGCACGTGGTGAACGAGATCGCGGAGATCAAGGGCTGCAACACGACCATCTTCCTCGAGGCGCGCAAGCGCCAGGACCTGTACATGTGGGTCAGCCGCGTCGGCACGGGTCCGTCCGTGCGCTTCCTCGTCCAGAACGGTGCGTCTATTACTTGCCGCTTGGTACCGCTCGGCTCTGCGTCGGAGCGCTCACGCGTGGACTGTGATCTGCGCCAGTACACACGATGGACGAGCTCAAGATGACGGGCAACGCGCTGATGGGCTCGCGGCCGCTGCTGACGTTCGACCAGGCGTTCGACGCCGAGCCGCACCTGCAGCTGGTCAAGAAGCTGTTCGTGCAGGTCTGGGGCACGCCCAAGGGCCACCCGAAGAGCAAACCGTTCATCGACCGCGTCATGAGCTTCTACTACGCGGACGGCAAGGTCTGGTGCCGCAACTACCAGCTCGCGGACGACGCCGACAGCAAGAAGATTGACCAGGCCGCGCTCCACCGCGGCGAGGACCTCGTGCAGCTCATCGAGATCGGCCCGCGCTTCGTGCTCACGCCCATCCGCATCTTCGACGGCAGCTTCGGCGGCCAGACCATCTACCAGAACCCTCGCTACGTGTCGCCCAACGAGGTACGCAGCGATGCAGTTCGGACGGGACGGGAGGCGACAGCGTCCTTGGAACGACAGCTCACTGTGCACACTAACGCCCGCCTCGTGTGTGGCTTCCTCAGACGCGCCGCGACGCCAAGATGGACAAGCGCGAGCGCTACGTGTCGCGCAAGACGGCGCAGTCGACGCGTGAGGCGCGCCAGCCCGAGCGCGAGCAGCCGGAGGACCAGTTCGCCGATGTCTTCGCTGGCGCCTCGGCGTAGTGCGTGTCTAGAGCCTTTCGCCGGCCCAAAGCCGAGCGACCGAACGCATGGCTTCACCCGCACAGCGACCGTGCAAGAAGAAGGAAGCGCTCGGCTTTGGACTGGCCTTCATATCTTTACAATGGGAACCAGCAAGAGGTGTTTTCATGTCCATTGCTATCCGCTCTAAGCGCATCGATTGGACTGCAGCTCACTCGAGAGCCATCGGTGGGATGCTGTTCCCTGGTGTGGCAGTCCTCTGGCCGATCTCCTGGCGCGGACACTCGCTCTCGAACTGCCGGTCCGGCCGCCGGCCCTGCGCGCGCAGCAGCTCCCGGTCGGCGGCCACCATCTCGGCCACGAGCTCGCGGAAGCGCACGGTCGGCTGCCACCCGAGCGCGAGCCTGGCGCGAGCCGCGTCGCCCACGAGCTCGTCTACCTCGGCCGGCCGGAAGTACCGCTTGTCGACGCGCACGAGCACGCAGTGCGGCCGGTCGGCGTCCACGCCGAGCTCGTCGACCGACCCGCGCGGCCCCTTCCAGGCGACCGAGATGTGCGCGAGCGAGAAGGCGAGCTCGACGAACTCGCGCACGCTGTGGGCCTCGCCCGTGGCCACGACGAAGTCCCGCGGCTCGTGGTGCTGCAGCATGCGCCACATGCACTCGACGTAGTCTCGCGCGTGGCCCCAGTCGCGCCGGGCGTCCAGGTTGCCGACGTACAGGCACTCATGGGCCTCGTCCTGGACGCCCTTGGTGAGTTCCCGAGCCGCGGCGATGCGCGCGACGGCGCGCGTGATTTTGCGCGTGACGAACGTCGGTCCTCGCCGCGGACTCTCGTGGTTGAACAGGATGCCGTTGACGCAGAACATGCCGTACGCCTCGCGGTGGTTGACGACCGACCAGTAGGCGAACTGCTTGGCGACGCCGTAGGGAGACCGAGGGTAGAAGGGCGTCGCCTCGCTCTGCGGCGACTGGCTGCGGCTGCCGGCGCGGCCGAAGAGCTCGCTCGTGGATGCCTGGTAGAAGCGCGCCGAGTGTGCGAGCCCGCAGCTGCGCAGCGCGTCCAGCAGCCGCAGCGCGCCGAGCGCGTCCACGTCGGCCGTGTACTCTGGCATCTCGAACGAGACCTTGACGTGGGACATGGCGCCCAGGTTGTACACCTCGTCGGGCCGCACGCGCGCGAGGATGGAGCAGAGGCTCGAGCCGTCCGCGAGGTCCCCGAAGTGCAGGAACAGCCGCACGCCCGACAGGTGCGGGTCGCGGTACAGGTGCTCGATGCGGCCCGTGTTGAAGGCGGACGAGCGGCGCACGACGCCGTGCACCACGTAGCCCTTGGCCAGCAGCAGCTCGCTCAGGTACGACCCGTCCTGGCCCGTGATGCCCGTGATGAGCGCCACGCGCAGCCGACCGCCGGCTTTCTGCTCGGGTGATTCGCTGGGCGACAGCGGCGGAGACCATGAGGTCGGCGACGTCGTCGCCCGGGAAGACGGCGACGCGGTGCTGCTGCTGTTGTCGTCGCTGGCGCGCGGCGACGGTGGCGGAGGCACGTCCTTGCGCTCGCTCGCCATGCTACTGCTGTGTGTTTGTGGCTGGCGCGTGGAGACGAGGAAGCTGCGCGGAGGAAGCGCGAGTGTGGCGGATCGCGTCGCTCCTAATGTCTGTTGTTGCCGTCCAAAAAGATCGCGTCGGTTCGAGTCCACAGGAGATGACATGGATCCATTATCAAGGCACAATATACCACACATATGGTACAACATACCTCACATCATTTTCCCACTTTTGATTCGCTAAAATTCAGCAATGTGTCAAATATAATTGGCTGAAACCCGTCCGTGCCGGTTCCGGAGCCGCTCGCGGAATCCGTTGGCGCCGGCGGCTCTTGGACTCGGAGCGGCGGCGGCGGCGCGTCGGGCGCCAGCGGCGTCACTTGGGCTTTCGCGCTCCTCTGCTCCCACTTACTCCCCTTTCCGGCCGCTTCCCGCCGCCGTCTCCTCCTCCTCCTGCTCCTCCTGGACGCCATGGCCAACTCGATCGAGGACCTGCGCGACGGTCGCTCGGCGCTCGACATCTTCGTGCGCAAGAACAACGGCACGGGCTTCACGTTCGACGACCTGATCCTCATGCCCGGGCACATCAACTTTGGCGTGGACGAGGTGTCGCTGGAGACCAAGATCACGCGCAACATCTCGCTGCGGCTGCCCATGGTGAGCTCGCCCATGGACACGGTGACGGAGCACGCGATGGCGATCGGCATGGCGCTGCACGGCGGCATCGGCATCATCCACTACAACATGACGGTCGAGGAGCAGGTCAAGGAGGTGCGGCTGGTCAAGAAGTTCAAGAACGGCTTCATCACGGACCCCAAGGTGCTGTCGCCCGAGCACACGCTCGCGGACGTGGACCGCATCAAGGCCGAGTTCGGCTTCGCGGGCATCCCCATCACCGAGACGGGCACGGTCGGCAGCGTGCTCGTGGGCATCGTGAGCAACCGCGACATCGACTTTGTCGAGGACCGCAGCACCCCGCTGCGCGCCGTCATGTCCACGGACCTGGTGACCGCGCGCGAGGGCGTGTCGCTGTCCGAGGCCAACCAGATCCTGCGCGAGTCCAAAAAGGGCAAGCTGCCGATCGTGAACGCGCGCGGCGAGTTCGTGTCGCTCATCTCGCGCCGCGACCTGGTCAAGAACCGCGACTTCCCGCACGCGTCCAAGGACGCCAACAAGCAGCTGCTCGTGGGCGCCGCGATCGGCACGCGGCCGAACGACCGCGACCGCTGCGCCGCGCTCGTGACCGCGGGCGTCAACCTCATCTGCATCGACTCGTCACAGGGCGACTCGGTGTACCAGATCGAGCTCATCAAGTGGATCAAGGCCGAGTACCCGCAGATCGACGTGATCGGCGGCAACGTCGTGACCATGGCGCAGTGCAAGGCGCTGATCGACGCGGGCGCCGACGGACTCAAGGTCGGCATGGGCGTCGGCTCAATCTGCACGACGCAGGAGGTGACGGCCGTCGGCCGCGCGCAGGCTTCGGCCGTGTTCAACACGTCGCGCTACGCGCGCCAGTTCGGCGTGCCCGTGATCGCGGACGGCGGCATCGCGAGCTCGGGCCACATCGTCAAGGCGCTGTCGGTCGGCGCGTCCGCCGTCATGTGCGGCTCGCTGTTCGCGGGCACGGAGGAGGCGCCGGGGCAGTACTTTTTCCAGGACGGCGTGCGCCTCAAGAAGTACCGCGGCATGGGCTCGATCGAGGCCATGACCCAGGGCTCGAGCAAGCGCTACTTCGCGCACGCGGCCTCGGTCAAGGTGGCGCAGGGCGTCAGCGGCGCCGTCGTCGACAAGGGCTCGCTCAAAAAGTACATCCCGTACCTGCAGCAGGGCATCAAGCACGGGCTGCAGGACCTGGGCCAGCGCTCGCTCGCCGGTCTGCACGCGGCGCTCGTGGACGAGGAGCTGCGCTTCGAGATCCGCACGCCGGCCGCCCAGCGCGAGGGCAATGTGCATTCGCTCTACACGTACGAGAAGCGTCTGTACTAGCCGCCGTCGCGGTGGTATCGTAGCGCCGGGTGTGGGGGGGAGCAGGAGCTCGGCTAAACGCTTTCATACATGAGGAGGAAGAGATTGTGCTTTATTGTAACACCAGAGTACATACACACGCGTGTGCCAGGGCGGCTGGCACCATGTCCGTTTGGTTTCTCGGCTTGTCACTCAGTCGGTCTGTCGGTCACTTGGTCGGTCGGTCACTTGGTCGGTCGATAGAGAGCGCGCATGGCTGCGTCGTGCTCAGTCGTCGGCGCGCACGGGGAGCAGCACACGGCGCTGGTGGCGGCCGAGCTCATGCGTGGCCTGGCCCTCGATCTCGCGCAGCACGGGGCCCTGCAGCCGCTCGAGCACCTGCGCGAAGGTCGGCCGCCGCGACGGGTCGTCCCGCCAGCAGTCCTCGATGAGCGCGCGCCGCACGGGCGCGCAGCTCGCGGGCAGCGCCGGCCGCAGCCGCTTGTGCGCGATGCGCATGAGCACGCGCAGCACCGTGTCGCTCTCGTCGTGGTACGGCGTCTGGCGCGTCTCGAGCTCCGTCAGCACGATGGCGAACGAGAACACGTCGGCCGCGGGTCCGTAGCGCTCGCTGCGGATGATCTCAGGCGCCAGCCAGAAGGGCGTGCCCACCAGCGTCGTGAGCGCGTCGATCGCGTCGTCCGCCGGCTCGCTCGCCTCGTCCGCCTCGTCGACGCTGCTGTAGCCCGCCGTCGACTGCGAGCGCTGCGACCGGCGCGACCGGGAGCGCGCGCGGACCCGCCGCTTGTACCGCCGGCTCAGGCCAAAGTCGCCCACCTTGCAGCCGAACGTGGCCGAGCACAGGATGTTGACGCTCTTCAGGTCGCGGTGCACCACGGGCATCTCGAGCGAGTGCAGGTACAGCATGCCCTGCACCACGTCCACCGCCATCTTGAGCAGCGGGTCCGACCACGAAAAGTGCGCGCCGAGCCGCGAGTGCAGCACGCTGTGTACGTCGCCGTTCTCGAGGTACTCCATCACCAGGCACAGGTTGGAGCAGTTGTCCCAGCTCGCGCCGATCAGCTGCACGACGTTCGGGTGCCGCAGCCCGGCCATGAGCTCGATCTCGTCGCGGAAGCGCGCGATCGCCGCCGCCGTGAGCAGGTCGCGCCGCATGCGCTTGCACACGACCAGCGTGCCGAAGTAGCGCGCCTTGATGACGTCGCCCATGGCGCCGCGGCCGATCGCCTGCAGGAACTTGAGGTCCTCGAACGGGATGCGCACGGCGTCCAGGTGCTTCATGTCGGGCGCCTCCAGGATGCTCGCGACCACCTGCTTCTCCTCGTCGCGCGCCGGCTCGTTCAGCAGCGCCGCCTCGGCCTCCTTGAGCGTCGACTGGAGGTGCTCGTTCTCCTTCTCGACCAGGAAGTTTGAGAGGAACGACCGGCGGATCGTCCGGTCCGTCGAGTAGCTCAAGATGAGCAGCAGCACGACCGCGAACGCGTACGTGAAGGCCGTGAGTCCCTCGAGCCGCAGCTCGAATGCCGAGACGACCGCCGCGTACGTGACGACGGCCGACAGCGCCACCATGCCCACCTGCACGAACTCGAGCCGGATCGAGAGGACGAACAGGAAGCTGAAGAGCGACGTGAAGCCCACGAGGATCTGCGTCAGCGCCCCGGCGTACAGCTTGGTCGTCAGCACGCTCAGGTCGGTCTGGGACTGCGCGAGCGTCCCGAGCGCCGCAGTCGCAGTGGCGTTGTCGACCAGCGGGCCGCTGAAGCCGCCGCTGTCGCTGGAGGACGGCGACGGGTACTCGGCGTACAGGAACGGCGCTAACCCACTGTTGGTGGCCACGCACTGCATCATGTCGCCCACGATCGAGGCGTAGGCACCGACGGCGAGGCGGCTGGCGTGCGCGAGCCAGACCTCGAACGTGGCGTTGAAGAGCATGATGATGAGGCAGACCCAGGCGCGCCAGCGCTGCTGGAACGGGTTGTACGCGTCCGGCAGCGCCGCGAAGGGCAGCGCGAGCAGCAGGTAGAGCCACTGCAGGTACGCGGGCGCGTAGGCGTACGAGAGCTGGAACTGCCCCATGCCGTGGAAGCCCGAGACGGGCAGCACGACGAACAGCAGCTGCACGACCGCGTGCACGGCGATCCAGAGCGCCATGTGCCAGCGCGCGCGCGAGAACCAGTCGACCGCCGTGTACTCCTGGTACAGCTCCTCGAGCGTCGCGTCGAGGAAGAAGCGCGTGTACTTGTTGAACACGAGGTGGTCGGGCTGCACGAGCGTCGCGTCGATGTAGCGCACCGTGGCGTCGTCCACGGCCTGCAGGATCTCGCTTTTGGCCTCCGCCTTCTTCTTGCCCGACGGCTTGAGCCGGCCGCCGCGGGAGCTGTCGAAGGCGCCCGCGCCGCTGTCGCTCGTGTCGTCGTCGATGGGCGCGAACCCGCGGCCGGAGCCGGGCATGGCGAACTCGACGCGCCGCCCAGACGGCCGCAGCGGCCGCGAGGAGGAGGACGACGACCGAAGCGGAGACCGAAGCGGAGACCGCGGCGGCGACGCGCTGTCCGTGGCTGCCGGCGCTGGCTGCTGCCTCCTGGACGCAGGGACGCGGCTCGAGCGCCGGCCGGACGACGCCGCGGACGCCACGCGCCGCGCGGGGCTGCCGGACGAGCCGCTGAGGTCGTAGCGCGAGCCGGAGAGGCCCGACGGGAAGGCCACTGTCGTCGGCGCCTCGCTGTCCTGCGTCCCGCTAGAGTCGGACAGCCGCACCGCGGCCGTGGACGACGTCGCGGACGCCTCCTCCGCCCCGGCGACGCTCGGGGCCGGCACCCTGGGCCGCAGCACCTCGTGGTACACGCGCTGCATGCGCGCCGACGCGTCCGCGAGCCCGTCCGAGGCTGGGGACGCCTGCGGCCGGCCAGAGGCGTCCGTGAGCGGCGGAGACCGCCGGCCGCGCTGCTCCTCGGCCCCCGCCCCCTCTTCGTCGTCCAGGTGCCGCCGGTGCGCCTCCACGAGCGCCGCCAGCGACGACGTCTTCCTCCCCATCGCCCGCATCATGTGTCGGTCGTTGGGCGTTCTATACCCCCAGCGGCGGAAAGGTTACACGCGGTGCGTACCCCTCTGCGATTCCGGATGGGCGGCAAAATCCAGAGCACCGCATGCGACAGCGCATATTCATGGCGGCGTGCCGGTCACTTCCAGAGGATATTCCCTCCCGTAACCCACTCCTGACATGCGTACCCACCCCGTCACTTCCGCATTTGCCGCGTTCCGACTCCGAGGCAAGGCCCATACCCTACTACTTACCCACCACCAGAAAGGCCGACAAGGATGGCCGGGACGCGGCCCACGCGGCGGCGCAGCGCCGAGCCCGCGGGCGTCGCGGGGGACGCGCCGCTGTCGGCGCTGCTGGCGCCCGTGCACCTCTCTCGCGCCGTGGCCGCGCGGCTCGAGGCGCGCATGAAGCAGCAGGTGCGCGCGGCCGTGGACGCGCAGGCGGCGCAGCAGCGCTCGCTCGCGCTGGGCGGCAGTCTGGACGGGCCGTGGCGCGCGGTCGGGGCCGTCGGGTGTCTGCGCGCCTTCAAGAAGCGCGGCCGCGACCCGGAGGCGGGCGAGCTGCGCTGGCCGACCACGGAGCGCTCGGCCGCCGACGAGGGTACGATCGACGAGGAGACCGCGGTTGGGAGGGCTGCGGCGGCTGGCCGAGTCTTCGCGAGCGCAGCAGGCGCGGCGGGCGTCTATCGGGGGCGGCCGCACGCGCGCAGCAATGCGTACACGGCCGGGGGCGAGCGCGACGAGCTGGACATGCAGGCGTTCCGCGCGTTCGGCCGCGTGCAGGGCAGCTTTCGCGACATCGTAGGCGCGCACTACGCGGCCAACTCGGCCGAGTTCCTGCAGCAGCAGCGCCTGTTCTCACCCTACGTGACGGACGCGGTCGTTCTGCGCTCGATCCGCGCGTCCAAGGACAGCTATTTGGGCGTCAAGTGGGTCTGCGAGGCGGCTCCGTCGTCGATCGCGCTGAGACGCGGCGGCATCATCAACAGCAGCAGCAAGCGCGACTTGTGCTATCTCGAGATGGTCGGCTTTACGACCGACGTGCACGGCCGGGAGCTGGGCTTCGTCGCTGTCGCGTCCATCGAGACGCCCGAGTGCCCGCCGTTCCCTGAGTTCCTCCGGGTTGCGCGCATTCGGATGCAGCGCACCATGCTCATTCGCGCGACAGACGCTTCGCTCGCTGCCTCGGAGCTGTTCATCATGGGCGAGAGTGACGACGCGCGGATAGCCTCGTCGCTGGCGATCAACTCGCGGCTGCGCATGCACGTGGCCGTGCTGAACGACGTGTCCCTTGTCATCGACTCGCAGAACCTGGTCAAGCAGACGCTCATTGAGCCTCGCCCCTGGGTGCCAGACGACTCGCGGGACGCGTGCAGTGTCTGCAGCCGAGGGTTTCATTTCCTCAAGCGACGACGGCACCACTGCCGCTTATGCGGGGAGCTCGTGTGCAAGTCGTGCTACGTGATGCGCAACGTGCCTCGCGCAGGCTTTGCTTGCGCTGCGACGGCGAACGTGGCTGACAATGCAGCGCTCCCTATTCCTGTGCCTGCTCGTGCCCGCCCGCGTCGAGCTGCAACAGATAACGACCAAAGGCGCCAAGAGGACCAGAGGGAGGTGGGGGCGACCAAATTTTGCGTCCGATGTGTCATGGGGTTACGGGCAACGGACAACCGGCTGGAGGCCTTTGCCCAAGAGATCTCGAAGCGTACGTGCTGCCTCATGTTGCGTGGTCTCGCGGAGAAACTGACTTGTCTTTGGTGTCCATCCGCAGTCATGTCGGTCAGCAATCTCTCCTTCTTGCTGAACGAGGACATTGAAGCGTCGGGTGTATCAACCGCTTCATCGACTTCAAACCTGTCTCGTGGTCGAGGCTCGTCTATCACATACTTCAAACGCGGCAGCATCGAGACGCGCGAGTTCAACCTGGACGACCTCTTTGAAGATCACGTCAAAGCGTCCCGCTCAGACGACGGTCACGACTCCACCATCACAGAAGCACACGACGACACCTTCAAAACTGGAGGCGGTCGCATCGGAACGACCGATAACACTATTGAGCCCGCCACAGCAAAGTCAACGGCCAAGATAGCGATGGAAAAGAAGCTCCGCCCGGTCAGCGAGTCGCCGCGCCCGCTGGCACGTGAGAAGAACAACAACTCGAGCTACTCGTCCCAAGGAAAATTAGTGCGCCTCTCGACGCTGAGCCGGAGCAGCAGCTCGTCCAGACTGCTCGCAGAGCTTTATGACCGCGGGTCCGTGACTGTGGCGTAAACTCCGACCATGCCGCGCTTCATATAACGCAACGGATCAGATGGCATCGAGTGAAGCGACCTCGTTGGTGGTATTTTTGACCAGAAGCGTGGCCACGACAAGAAGGAATGCGTTGCTCGGCGTGAGAGGTGAAAATAGACGGCGCCACGACGCCAGTCCCGCGTGCTTTGAGCTCACGAGTGTGTTTCAAAGCTGGAGAGACGACAAGTTGGATTGGCTGTGCTGCATTGAAGGGCTCGGCCGGAGGAGAGGTCGGCCCGTCACGAACGCTCACTCCATCGCTCGCTGCATTAGAGATCACGGGGCGGGCTCGACGCGGCCAGCGCCATGTTCGCGGCGCGGAACGTGGTGCAGCGAAACCTGCGCAATGCACGCAGAGACCACGACGATGCCGAAAACCCAGACGCGGTAACTTCGACAAGCGAAGTCGAAGCTACCCCGACTGAAGACGGCAAGGCGAAGGAACAACCACCGCAGCAGGATCAGCAACAAGGCGACGGTGGTGGCAAGCCATCGCCCGACTCGGCGCGTCTAGAGGGTGAGAACGAAAACGGCGAACAGCTCAAGCTGCTTCCGCTGGACGGGCTCAGTGGGCTTCGACTCCAGTACGTGCGGCTGGGGAACCTGAGCATCCAGACGCTGGAAAACACGTGGTTCAACTCGCTAGTGATGCTGTGCATCTCGTGGGCGTCGCTCTCGGTCGGACTCCAGACGTACCCGTCGCTGTCAACCAGCGTGGTCTTGGACGACTTGGACCTGGCGGTTCTGTCCGTGTTCATCCTCGAGTGCATCATTAAGATCGTGGCCGAGGGGCTCGCGCCGTGGCGCTTCTTCACAGGCAAGGAGATGCGGTGGAACACGTTTGACTTCGCCATCATCGTCATGAGTCTCCCTGTCTGGGGCTCGGCTCTCGGCGGCAGCAACATTGCCATCCTCCGCATGTTGCGCCTGATGCGAATCATGAAGCTCGTCAAGCGCGTGCCGCAGCTCTACATGATCGTCATGGGGCTCATCGGCGGGCTCAAGTCCATCGGGTACATCATGCTGCTGCTCTTCCTCGTCTTCTACCTCTACGCCATCTCGGGCATGTACGCGTGGCAGGACAACGACCCGTTCCATTACCGCAACGTGCCGATCGCCATGATCACGCTCTTCCGCATGGCGACGCTCGAGAACTGGTCCAACATCATGAACCTCAACTACTTCGGGTGCGACCGCTTCGACGGCGGCTACTACACGAACGACCCGGCGGACGCCGTGCGCTTCCAGTACTGCAACACTACGGCGCTGTACGGGACCGCCGACCCGACGGATGCGGAGAAGAGGTCCCTCCGCACCACGCACATGCTGGTGGCCACCTTCTACTTCATCACGTTCATCCTCATCTCGGCCTTCGTCATGCTCTCGCTCTTCATCGGTGCCATCACCATGAGTATGACGCAGAGCATGGAGGGGATGAAGGCTGCGCAGGAGGAGGCCGAGCGCAAGGAGCGCGTCAAGAAGGCACAGAAGCGCGCGCTGGAGGTTCAGCGTCGCGAGCAAGAGGCAGCCGAGCGGCGCAAGCTTGGGGAGGCCACGGGCCGAGACTCGCCGCACGAAGACCCGGCCAAGGCCGAGAAGGGTCTGTCGACCGCGCAGAAGAAGGAGCGGCAGAAGATGCGCGAGGTGCTGCTGCAGACGTGGGACGACTGCGACCTGACGGACATCTTGACGGTCAACCAGGGCGACAACAAGAGTCTCAAGGGCCGGTACCTGATGCTCGCAACGCTCGCCACCAAGGTAGTGGAGCACCCGCGGTTTGTAGGGTTTGTGACGGGCGTCATCTGCCTGGCAGGGCTCATGGTCGGTCTGCAGACGTCGCCCGAGGTGGAGGACGCCATCGGCGACGTCTTGACGGTGCTGGACTCGATGATCCTGGCCGTGTTCACGACCGAGGTGGTGCTCAAGCTCGTGGCCGAGGGTCTGCAGCCGTGGATGTACTTTAAGTCTGCCTGGAACACGTTCGACTTCGTCATCGTCGTCGGCAGCTTCACGCGCGGCAAGGGCGGCATGCTGACGATGCTGCGGCTGCTGCGGCTGCTGCGCGTGCTCAAGCTCGTGCGCGCCTTCCCGCAGCTGCAAGTGATCGTGTCGGCGCTAATGAAAGGCGTGAGCTCGATCGGGTACATCGGCCTCATCCTCATGCTGTGCTTCTACGTGTTCGGCATCATCGGCAACGTGCTGTTCGGCAACAACGACCCGTACCACTTCCAGTACCTGCACTTCGCCATGCTGTCGCTCTTCCAGTGCGCCACCATGGACGGCTGGAGCGACGTGCTGTACATCAACTACTACGGCTGCGACAACTACGGCTACGACGGCTACCGCGCGCTCGGGTACACGTGCACGAACGAGCCGCAAGGGGTCCTGGCGATCGTCTACTTCTGCAGCTTCATCGTCATCGGCGGCATGGTGCTCATCACGCTCTTCATCGGTGTCGTCACGACCAGCATGGAGGAGGCGACGCAGGAGATGGAGGAGGAGAAGGAGCTGCTGCGCCGCATCGAGGACCTGCGCGTGCGCAAGAACGTCGACCAATTCGCAGTTGAGTCGTACATGCAGGTCTTCCGGATGCTCGACCTGGACAACTCTGGCTCGGTCGAGGAGGCCGAGCTGCGCATCGGGCTGGCGGCCATCGGCAAGTTCCCAACCTTCGAGGAGCTGCGCGAGATGATGGACGTCGTGGACGAAGACGGCAGCGGGCAGATCGACATTGTCGAGTTCGTCGAGTTCATGATCCACGTGCGCGAAAAGTCGAACGAGCAGAAGGCTGCGCGCGACGCCGCGCTGGCCGCTACCGAGGCCCAAGCACACGGCGCTGCCGTCTCTGCAGCGGCCGCGGCGACCGACGACGTCGTCGCGGCGGCGGCAGCGGCCGCGAACGAGAGCCAAGTCGTGCAGATCGGTCACGGCTCGGACGACGTGTCCGACGACGTGTCGGCCGCTCCAGACGCTCGGCAAGCGCTCATGAGCGGCGGCGGTGGCTCATCGACAGCCGTGGCAGGCAGCAGCCGGCGAGAGCTAGCGCCGACAGCGTCCGACGCCGACTTGGGCAAGACTGGAGGCCCGCACGCGCTCATCATCACGTCGGTGAACGAGGCCGACTACGCGTTGCGCGTCGACGGCGGCGAGTCCCCAGTGCTGCCCATGCTGCCGCCAGGCGCCGCGCCGTCGTCTCCACTCGCGAGCGCCAAAAGCGCGGCGGCCAAGGGCCTCAAGGCGCTCTCGGCCGCCTCCTCCCGGCCGTCGACGCCGCTCTCGGCCCGCTCAGGAGGCAGCAGCGCCAGGCACGCGGCCAGCAGCAAGATCCTGCCGTCCGGGTGAGCCGTCGACGCTCGCCACTTGACGCACTCACACAGGTTGTATCTATTCCTCCTCTCTCTGCGCGCAGACGGATGCATGCATGCATGCATCCCTACGCAGCGCCGCCCCCCCCAACACGCAGGCAGTTGACATGCACACGCCGCCTCTCTTCAGCGCTCCTCCTTGTGTGTGAGCGCTCGCGCGATGCCCTCGTGTCCACTCCCGGCCGCGACGTCGCCCGGCGTCTCTCCCTGCGCGTCCACGGCCACGAGACTCGCGCCGTTGAGCACGAGGAACTCGCAGCACTCGGCGCTCCCGACGCGCGCGCTCAGGTGCAGCGCCGACTCGCCGCCTCGGCTCCGGCCGGTTCCACCACCGCTTGCCACCTTCATGCGCCGCGAGTTGACGTCGACGCCATGCGCGAGGCCCCAGACGAGTCCGTCCAGGTCTCCGCGCGCCGCCGCGTCCAGGAACCGCGCGGCCACAATCCTCTCGGCTTCTTCCTTGTCCTCGACCTCGCCGCCATCGCCGCCGGCTGCCGTCACGGGCTCGGCGAACCCGTGGAAGTGATACTTGGCCGTGATCCACTTGGTCTTGTCCTCGCGCGGCGCCTGCGGCCCCGGCTTGGCCCAGCCGTCGGGCACGCGGCGCTCCCACTTGGCGTTGACGGCGGCGTTGCCGAGCCGGTCGCGCAGCAGCGCGAGCAGCGCCATGTCCCACGAGTCGAGCGCCAGCGAGCGCACCTTGGATTCGTGCACGCCGAGCGACCGGTGGATGCCCGAGCACTCGATGCAGAGCAGGCAGCCAATGTTGATCGAGACCCAGTCGGCCGGCCGCGCGCCGCAGTCGGCGCAGCTCGGGTTGCGCGCCAGCAGCTCGGCCACGGCCGCCTGCTGCTCCGGGTGCACCTCCATGCGGTGCGCCTGGCGCTCGAGCATGGCGGCCGTGCTGCGCTGCGCCGCGTCCACCCACGCGCGCATCTCGCGCTCGCTCGTCGCCTGCAGCAGGTGCCTCGCCTGGCTCGCGTCGATCACTTCGAAGCAGAACGGAAGGCTCGAGCTCGTCCCGGACGCGCCGCTCGAGCTCAGAGCCGCAGGGCTGGCGGATGAGGACGAGGCCGAGGCCGAGCCGCCGGAGGACGCGGCGGACGCGTCCCCGACCTCGCGCACGCGGGCGAGCAGCAGGTCGCACACGAGCACGAGGTCCATGTGCTGCTGCCGGCCGCCGCGGTGCTGGTACAGCTTGCCGGCGTGGATCTGGAACCAACGGCGCTTCCAGCTGCGCGCCGGGAACAGCGAGTTGCGCACGAAGAGGAAGCCCTGCTTGACCACGTCGCCCGTCTGCGCTAGCGGCTCCATGTGCGTCTCGATCGCGGGCGCTAGCGGCGCCTCCGCGTCCAGACGCGGGCCGTACCGACTGCTCCACGTCTCCCGGGACACGACCTCGACCGGCAGGTCCATCGACGGCGGCATGGCTCCGGTACCAGCCAACAGGTTGCTGCTGCTAGTGCTGCTGCTACTAGCGGATGTGGACGACCCGTCCGCGCTTGGTGTCGTGGCGCCACCGCTCGCCAGCAGCCGCTCGAGGTCCGAGCGCAGCCGGCGGTCGAGCGTCTCGCGCTGGGCCGCCCACATGGCGTCGTCGGCGTCCAAGTCGAGCTTGGCGGCTTGCAGCGCCTGCTGCCGCTCGCGCAGCGCCGGCTCGACGGCCTTGACGAGCTCGTGGCATGCGTGGAAGTGGCCCAGCAGCGCGTACAGCAGCGAGTTGAAGCACTCGAGCAGCACGACCTTCTTGCGCGCGTCCAGCCGGTTCAGCGTGCGCACGAGGTCGAAGCGCGCGAGCTCGAAGCGCAGCCGCGCGCCCAGCACGTCCCGCTCGAGCGTACGCTGCTGCCTGGACGCGGTCGACGCGGTGGATGCGGACGCCGTGGCGCCGGGCGAGGCGTCCGTGACGACCGACAGCGCGCCGACGGACGGACTTGACAGCACGTTGGTGGCCGAGTCGGACGCGGACGAGATCGGAGCCGGAGCCGAGGCGGACGACATGGCGCGCGGCTTGGCGAGCAGCCTGGCGAGCTGCGCCTCGTACTCGTCGCCGAGCCTGGCGACCTCCTTACGCGCGTCCATCGCGTCCTTGAGCTCGTGGTCGGCGAGCGCGTCCAGCGCGTGCTGCAGCAGCGCCTCAACGCTCAGCAGCATGCTCACGCGCGAGCTCTGCAGCTGCGCCAGCGTGTCGTGCACCTGGTTGAACACGGACGAGAGGCTGCCGAGCTCGGCGCAGCTCGTCGTGAAGAGCGCGCGCGCGTGCCGGCGCGCCACGAGCTCGCGCGCGAGCGCCGCCTCGTCCTCGCCGAAGCGCAGACCGGCGCCCACGAACTCCTTGGCGCGCGCCTGCAGCTCGCGCAGCAGAGTGCGTAGACCTGAGAGCGACTCGTCGAAGCCCTCGAGCTGCCGCCGGAACATGGGCGAGTCCTCCACGAAGTCCAGCACGACGTTCTTGCCCGTCGCGCGCGTCACGCCCTCGTCCGGTCCTTCAGCTGCTGCTGTTGCTACTATTGCTGCGTTCGTAGTGTCGGCCGGCGTCTGCACCGCCTTGAGCGCCGCTGGGGACGACGCCGGGGTGCCGGAAGGGCCGGCGCGGCCGCCCTTGAGGCTGGGAGACGCGCTGCTGCCAGACCGCGTGGCGCGCGTGAGCCAGGCCGGCAGGCTGCTGCTGCTGTTGCTGGACGAGCGCTGGCGGCTTGGCTTGGGCCGCGCGCCGCCCTGGCTCACGGCTGTCGCCGCTGTCGCTGTGACTGGAGTCGGCGCCGAGTCCTCGCCGCGTCCGTCCTCGCCGTCGTCCTGCTCGGGCTCGAGCTCGCCGTAGCGCGCGCGGTAGGCGTCCAGCCGCGTCTGCAGGTCCAGCAGCGCCAGGTCCTTCTTGAGGATGATCTGCTGCAGCGCCGCGAGCCGCGAGTCCATGGCCGCCGCGTCGTCCGAGAGGAGGAGGAGGAGGAGGAGGAGGAGGAGGAGGAGGAGGAG
>JAADXX010000543.1:0-20050 GCA_023338025.1 Phytopythium oedochilum | reverse complement strand
GTGCGGCAACGCGATGCTCAAGTACTTGCCTCGCGGCGGCTTCTACATCACGGGCGGTCTCGCGCCGAAGAACCTCGAGTTCTTCACGAAGAGCGACCTGTTTTTGAACGCGCTGTTCGACAAGGGCCGCGTGAGTCCGGCGATCCGCGCGTGTCCGATCTACTTGGTGCTGACGGAGGAGCTCGGCGAGCGTGGCGCGCACTACTTCGCGTACCAGCTGCTTGGTCAGATGCTCGCTTAGGCGAGTGCTTGTATAGGTTCGGGGGATCGTGAGGCCTGAGCGTCGCGTGCATCGGTTGTGGTTCGCAGGGTAGCCGGCCATTAGTTGCGTGTGTACATCCATTAGCTTAGTTGACTGATTGCCACCGTGACAAAGTGTCTCGTTGGCTTGTTGTCCTTGGCGATGTCCAGCCAATTTTCTGTGCGGGCAATCCTGATTCGGAAGTGTGACTTTGGCGACTGTTACGGTGCATTTTACTTGGATAAACTATGGTTGTCTGCTTGGGTTGCCAGGGGGGTACACTCGGTGTACTTTCTGCCGTATCCTAATGACGGCGGCGACGTCATCACTGATCCCCGAGCATTTGCACCATGTTTTATCCTTTTTTATGTCGTGTTTTGGCATAAACAAATCGGTTTGCCAAATAGGACTGACTCATAATTTGGAAAACCAGTAAAAATATACCTGACTCTAGCATTGTTATATCGTAACCTACAAATTATCACATGTTTAAAACAAGTTGAACTATTGTTTAAAACATATTCGAACGCACGAGGTCGGTTGCTGACAGGAGGGTGGGCGACAGCCGGATCCTCCATGATGGCCAAGACGTATCCGGGGACATTGAAGGAGGAGGTCGCTCCTCCTCCTGCTTGGGGGGCGATACAATGCGTCGTGGATCGCGCAAATGGTGCAAAGAACGCGCGTCACTTCCCAATCTTCCTCGCAGCCCCGACCGACGCCCGCGACGCATCCGACAGTCATGGTCTCGTAAGTGCTCGCTGCGACCGCGTACCCCTCGGTGTACCCCATGGGCGAGGGTCTGACCTTGCGGCGGCTCTGGCTGCCGACACAGCGGCGACCTCATCATCTCGGGCGACTGCGGCGGCACCAACACGCGCCTGTCGCTGTGGCTCATCCCGAAGGGCGCCAAGGAGTTCAAGGGTGCGCTCTGCTCGAGTACAGCTGCCTGGTTGTGCGCGCTGGCCGTTTGACGTGACGCGCGCGTGTCTTTGCCTGCTATCTACAGGCAGCGTGGCGCCCGGCGAGATCATCTTCGCCAAGAAGTACCACAACGAGAACCACTCGAGCTTCTCGGAGGTGTGCCACCTCTTCATGAAGGAGGCCAAGGTCGTGGAGCAGCTACCCGTCGCCTGCGTGCTCGCGTGCGCCGGCCCGATCCTCAGCAACACGGTCGAGTGCGTCCTCTCCGGCTCGCTTTACTGCCGCTTCGTGGCAACTGACCCCTCTCTCTCTCTCTCTCTCTCTCTCTCTCTCTCTCTTGTTGCTTCTCTGTAGGTTCACCAACATCAAGGACGGCTGGAAGATCGACGGCTATGCGCTCGAGAAGGAGCTGGGCATCTCCACGGTCAAGCTCATCAACGACTTCGCCGCCATGGGCTACGGCCTCCTCACGCTCAAGCCGCACGAGTACATCGTGCTGAACGACGCGCCGCGGCAGGAGGGCGAGCCGATCGCGACCATCGGCGCAGGCACCGGACTCGGCGAGTGCTACTTGACGGCGGGTCCCGACGGCCAGTACTCGTGCTTCGCGTGCGAGGGCGGCCACACGGACTTTGCGCCGGCGGACGAGCTCGAGATTGAGATCTACAACGACATCAAGAAGACGGTGCGTCGTGCTTCCTCTCGACGGTGTGTCGACTGTCTGGTCGGTCTCTTGGTGGCGGCGACTCACTCGGGCCTCTCCCCTCGATGCTACAGCTCGGATGCAACCGCCGTTTCTCGGTTGAGCGCATCGTCAGCGGCCCCGGCCTCTCGACCGTGTACTCGTACCTGGCCAAGAAGTACCCGGAGAAGGTCGACAAGAAGGTCCACGCCGAGTTCCAGTCGGCCAAGTCGCTGCAGGGCAAGGTCGTAGGCGAGTACGCCAAGACGGACGAGCTGTGCAACAAGGCCATGGAGATCTTCGTCGAGTACGTTCCAGGCGTTGTCAATGCGGCTGTCGTTGACGCACTAACGCCCCGTGTCTTGATGAACACCAGTGTGTACGGCCGCGAAGCCGGCAACGCCATGCTCAAGTACCTGCCGCGCGGCGGGTTCTACATCACGGGCGGCCTGGCCCCCAAGAACCTCGACTACTTCACGCAGAAGGACATTTTCCTCAAGGCGGTCTTCAACAAGGGTCGCATCAGCACGGCGCTCCAGCAGATCCCCATCTACCTCGTGCTCACGGAGGACCTGGGCGAGCGCGGCGCGCACTTCTACGCGTACCAGCTGCTCAAGTCGTACCAGTCGTCGCACCTCGGCGTGGCGGTCAAGAAGGAGGAGATCGCCAGCAAGTTCGCCACCGCGCAGCACATCGCGCTGTACTCGGGGGTCGCCGCGCTCGGCCTCGTTGCCGGCCTCGTGCTTGGTTCCAAGCGGAAGTAGACGCCGTCCTCAATCGCCGCGACCCAGTCTAGCGCTGGGGGAAGCGAGATGCAGCCGGTGGTGAATCTACTCGAGCTGCCGTGTATGGACTCGGGGCCTGTCTTGTCGCTGCCAACAAGGGAGTATAACGGCATACCAACAAGGTCAGTGGGGGCTTCACGTACGTGCGCAGTGCAGTATATATAGTGCGTGGTGGCGGTGTCTCTTCACCTTCGGAGCGAGATCCTTGTCGCGAGAAGGCAGGCAGGCAGGCGCCGCGGACATGTGGGAGACGGAGCGGCAGGAGCTCGCGCGACACGAGCGCGCACTGAGGCTAGAGCGGCAGAGTGCTAAGCTCCGCGCCGCTGGGATCCCGCTCGATTTGATGGAGCGCGTACGTGACCTTGCGTATCCTCTAGAGCGCTGTCGGTGACGCACTGATGGGAATACGACCGCGTACGTAAAGATGCGGCGCGCGACACGGCACTGCGAGGGCGATATGAAGTGCTGGAAGGCGCCACCAGTAGCCATCTACTGTCAGGTATGTCGGTGATGGGAGGATACCTTCGCGATTGGCATCCTCTTCTTGACGATGGCTCCACGTGCAGGACTCGGCGGGCGAGACGCTCCGGCGGACGATCGAGCTGCGCGACCTGCTTGGCGTGACCAACGAGTGGGTGAATGCGATCGCAAGACGCGCGTCGCTGCTCGGTCGTGCCCAAGTGCAGCGATGCGTCTCAGTCAATTTGTCGGGCACGAACATCACGGACGCGGGCGTGGCGGTTGCGGTCTCCACGCTCAAGTGCATCGCCACCCTCGACGTTTCTCGGTGCACGTCGCTCACGGACGAGAGTCTCACGGCGATCCGTCGGCATCTGAGTCCGCGGCTGCGAGACCTCCGCATCGATGAGTGCCGCCGCTTCACCAGCGACGTGCTGTGCCAGCTGTGGAAGGATTGCAGTAGCCTCCACTCGCTGTCTGCTTCTGGATGCCCCGGCATCACCGACCGCTTCCTGCAGTGCATCGCCTCTAGCCCTCGAGCGTCGCCCGAGTGCCGCGTGAGCTCCATCAACATCCGCCAGTGCAAGAACGTGACGTCCGCCGGCATCACGTACCTCGCAGGAGCAAGCGCGCAGCACGTCGCGCTGGAGCTCCTGCGTTGCGGCGAGTGCATGGGGATCGAGCCCATGGCGTTCTTCGGGTTCGAAGACAGCGGCGCGCTCGGCGACTCGCTCACGACGCTAGATCTCCGGGCGTTAAAGATCGGGATCGACGAGACGGCCATCAGCTGGATCGCCAAGGGGTGCGCCGCGTCCCCCAAGTTCGCTCGGCTGAACCTCTCGCACTGCGTGCAGGTCACCGACTTCGCGCTGCTCTTGCTGGCACCGGTGGTGGCCTCTCGGAGCTTCCAGAAACTCGACTTGCAGGAGTGCGTCCACATCACTGATCGTGGGATCCAGGATCTGTTTTCAGCCGCGACAGTCACGGACACTGGGCTCAATGAAGATGAGGAGGATGACGGGCCGTCGGTTCCGCTGCGATCTCTCAATCTGCGCAACTGCGTCAAGGTCGGCGACGCTGCCATGGACACGATCGGCGAGCGCTGTCCGCGCCTGGTCAAGCTCAACCTCAAGGGGCTACGCAAGGTCTCGGACCGCGGAGTCTTGAGCGTTGCCAAAGGCTGTGCAGACATCGCCAAGCTCGTCCTGTCAGGCAGATACGTCACGCTCCAGACCTTCACGCTGCTGGGCAAGATATGCCGCAAGCTGGAGACGCTCGACGTGAGCGACCGCGGCGACCTCGACTCGCCTGCGTGCTTCATGTACATGACGTCGACGCCCACGTGCGGCCGCAGCGCGTTCCGGACCCCCGACACGAGCCGTCTGCGCTGCGTCGACTTGTCGACGACCAACTGCTGCGACGTCGGCGTCAGCATGATCGCCGTCGCGTGCCGCAAGCTCGAGTGGATCAGTCTGTCCAAGGTGCGGTCCGCCACTGCTCGACATGCTCCTTACGCCACGATCTAATGCGTCGTTCTTGTACTCGCCAACAGTGCGCCAGGCTGTCCGACGTCGCGGTGGAGGCGCTCGCCGCCTGCTGCGTCGAGCTGCGCGTGTTGCTCATCGCCCACGTCCGCGGCATCACAGACCGCTCGCTCGAGGCGTGCGCGTCCGCCCAACTGCCACTGCGCGTGCTGGACCTGTCGGGGAACACCAACATCACCGACGGCGGCATTCTCAAGCTGAGTGCCGCCTGCCAGCTGCTGCAAGACGTGCGCCTCAACGGATGCGACCGACTGTCCCAGAAGCTTGTCAAGCGGTGCGGCGCGGAGCTGCTGCCGCTCACTCGCCCGCTCTCAACGGCGTCGCTGACCAAGACGATCGCCACGGGCGGAGGCAACGTCTCTCTGGCGCTCGCTGCGCTTCCCGCGTCGCAGGTTGCGCTGCTGACCCAGCTCGAGCGGCAGTACCGCAGCGCGGCCGTCCTGCAGGCCAAGTTCCGGCAGTGGAGGCAGAAGCACGTGTCGGTCCAGTTCCTTGCGCGCCGTCGCTTGCTGCGCGAGACCCGCGCCGCCAGGAAGATCCAGCGGAGCGTGCGCGACTTCCTCGCGTGGCGCCGCTTCCTCCACCTCTTGCAGGTCGGCCGCAACGTCGAGGTCGTCGTGTACGTGCAGGCGCATGCTCGCGGGTGCCTCGCTCGCGTCGCCGCCAACGTCAAGCGGCGTCGAGAGAGCCATGCAGCGCGCGTCATCCAGCGGCGGTACCGTCCTCACTACGCCGTGCGCATGCAGACACGCAACTTGCTCGCCCGCGAGATCCAGCGCGTATACCGTGGACACCGCTGCCGAGAGCGTCGCAAGCAGCTCCTCCGAGAGCGTCGAGCCGCGGCGGCGACGCGCATTGCGAGCTGGTTCCGAAGGTGTCGACGACAGCAGCAGATGCGGGCGCGCTCTCGCTGGCTCGTGCTCAAGATCCGCTCCATCCAAGGCCAGTGGAGAGTCCACTGCGCGCGGGTCCGCTTCCACGAGCACCTCGCCTTCTACCGGCAGCGCGCCGTCAGAATCCAGAGCGTCTGGCGCCGGAAGCTCGCCGTCGCCCACGTTGGCGCCATGCGTGTGCAGATGAACGCGGCCGCGGTGAAGATCCAGCGCGTGTACCGCGGCCACCGCGCTCGCTCATGGACGTGCCTTCACCGCGCGACGGGGAACCGCTGCGCCTGTGCGATCCAAGCGCAGTGGCGGCGCTTTGTCGCCTACCGCGGGTACCAGCGCGCCCGTGGTCTGCTCGTCCAGATGCAGCGCATGGCGCGGTATGCTCTGCACGTGCGAACGCTGCGCCGCGTCGTCCGAGCAGCGGTCGCGCTGCGCCGGCGGCAGGCTGCGCAGCTCATCCAGCGGCTGTATCGCGGCCACCTCGGCCGCCGACGCACCGTACTGTTCCGCAAGATCCGCGACGCGAAAGCTGCGCGGAGGGGCCAAAACGCGGCCGAGGCGCTCGTCCGCAGGCGATTCATCGCGGGTGGAGCGGCGCTGCGCGTCCAGACGTGGGTCCGCGGGATCCTCGCGCGCCGCCGGATGCTTAAGCTGCGGCGCTGGAAGCGGTTCCTGGCCGCGAGCCGCGTCCAGCGGTACATGAAGCGGTGGATGCAGCGCCTGCGCGTGCGGCGTCGGAGAGAGGCCGAGACCCACGCCGCGACCGCGATCGAGCGCGTGTACCGGGGGTACCGAGGGCGGCGGACGTCCAAGCGCGCCAGGCACGAGCGCAGGCGCCAGCAGGCCGCGCTTGCCATCCAGCGAGTGCTCCGAGGCCACCGAGGGCGCCTCGAGTTCCGTCGAGTCTGGCAAGAGAGCCACGCGGCGGCCCGCCTGCTGCAGCGCGCGTTCCGCACGCGCCAGTCGCGCAAGCTGTACGAGATCAGCCTGGCCGTGCGCGCGCTCAAGGCCAAGGAGGCGCACGACAAGACCCTGCTCGGGTGGATTGACGCCAAGCGGAACCCGATGGACGAGCTGTACCGGCGCGCGCGCATCCCGCGCGAGAGGGCCGTGCTGGAGGCGACCAAGGCCAAGTGGGAGGCGCGCCGTGTGGCCGAGGAGCGCGCGCTGCGCAAGCTCAAGCGCGCGAGCCACGCGGCTGACGGCTCGGGCGAGCCCAGCGCGTGGCAGCAGGCCAACGAGGCGGTCGCGAACGAGCTGGCCGTGCGGCGCAAGCTCTTCGGCGTGACTGAGAACGTGTACACGACGCACCAGGAGCTGTGCGAGCGACTGGCGCGGCGTGACGCGCTCGGCGCTCAGCTGGGCGACCTCAAGGCGCGTGTGGCTGCCTTCAAGCGCGCGCTGCAGGAGGCGTCGGCCAGCCGCCGCATGCTCGACGGCGCCGAGGTCTTCGGGCTGCTGGAGCAGTTCGGCCTGCTCGCAGAGAGCGAGCACCGCAGCAACCAAGAGGATGCCAGTGGATGAAAACTACTGGCGTCAGAACTCGCAGCGGGAGATGGCGGAGGTGTGAAGCTCGTGTAACCATGTACCACTACGCGAGGGCTCAAGAGCGTCTTCGAGAAGCCCAAGTCGACCCAGAGCCTCGTGAACCATGCTGTCGTGCCAGACTCTCCTCAAGGTCATCGCTGCGGCGGCCGCTCTGTCCAGCCACTGTTGATGCTGGATACATGCCAACCTCCAAGACGCCATGCACCAAGCACCCTGCAGCGACGACCGAGGCACCTATGGCGACGACGACCACATCGACCGTGAAGACAGAGACACCGTACGTTAGCACCGAGGCGACAACCATCGAGACGACAGAGGCACCGACCACTGAGGTGGCGGAGGCTCCTTACACGAGCACGGAGGCGCCGAGCATCGAGACGACAAAGGCTTCGTACGTGAGCATGGAGGCACCGGCTTCGGAGACGGCCGAAGAACCTTACACAAGTACCTCTGCTGGCGCTGATGTGGATGCTGGTGTTGGTGTCGGACCTGACTTTGACGGCGGCGTGAGTGTCTCGGCCAGTGCGGACACTGGTGTCGATGCTGATGGCTACGCCAATGTCGACGCTGGCGCCGGTGTTGATACTGGTGACAGTGCTGATGGCATCGTCCCCCTCACACGACCGACATCCTGGTGAGCTGAGCTTCTTCGAGCAGGCGTCACCTCATCACGGTCAGAAGAGCGGATACGACAGAAGTGCGTACGCATCTGCTGGCCAAAGCCTTCGCGCCTAGACTTTAACTTTCTCAACTGCGCTTGGTGGCATCTTGATGTGTAGGACCATGCTCTTGCCGACCGAGATGGCGTTAATCTTGATCGCCAGCAGCCAAATGACGACCCTGGCTTAGCACCTGGGCCCTGGTCAGCGCAGAATAATTCCACACAAGTCTGCTGTATCGCCTCAATCGTTCAGCCATGCGCTTACAGCCCAGTCGACCTCCCACAAGCAGTCGGGCTCGCTCCGGATGTCCGAGCCCAGGATGTCCGAGCCCAGGATGTCCGAGACTCGAGTGCAGCTCGACGACACTCGTGCGCGTACATACCGGATCTGTAGGAGCCTCCCGGCGGCCAGGACCGGTGGTGGTGGTCTGTCCAGACGCGTCGTCCCTCGTTCGAGCCCGTGCGTCCTGTCTTCGGCCTCCGTGTGTGCACACGGGACAGTGCCGACGATCGCCAGAGCTTCTCCTCGCGTGTGGCCACCGCTAGACTGACAAGTCCATCGTTGGTCGCAGCACCTTGAAGCTCCAGAGGACTCTGGACTCTGCGTGATTCAATCCACATGGGGAACTTCGATATCGAAGGCACGTGCGAGTCCCACCGAGTGACAGGCGGGTGGATGCTCAGTCGTGCCACATTGGCGCCGCTCCGGAGCTGCTCCAGACACTGGCGACGGAGCCTCAAGTGCTGGCTCCGCCGCCAGAATGGCCATATAACACGCGGCCGGACGACGGCGTCCCTGCTTCCCAGTATGTGCAGTGGCGACAGGCGATGGGCCATGCGAATGCGATGTGTAGGATACCAAGCGACGGTGCGGAAGCGAAGGTGTCGAGCGGCTACATGTACAGAGAGAGGGGATCGATCGATCGATCGATCGATCAACCGACCGACCGCCCCGTTTGTGCGTCGGAGCCATGGCTGGCGTCCGCGGATTGTCGCGGGCGGCTACAGTGGCTCCGGACGCCGGCGCCGCGGACCGAACACAGGCAGAAGCGCGCACGCGGAAGCCGCGGAAGCCTGCGCGAAGCCTGCGCGGCGGCTTCCCCGAAGCCTGCGGGAAGGCGCCGCCAAGTGTCTACTGCTCCGGAGCTGGTACCGTACCGAACGGACCGGCGGGCTCCCAGAGACTCGCGTCCAGAGTCCAGAGCATGTTGCGAAATGCTCTGGGAAAATCAGCCGTCATCCCCCCGGACATGCCGGGCTCACTATGGGTCGGGTTCACCGTGCCACTGTCCGTCTTGGGGGCCGTCCCCACATGAGGACCGGACTTGGGCCGGTTGGTCAGTCCCCACTTGCGGATTTCCGGCCGAGCGCGTCCCCACCCATCCGGATACGTCGCCATGCCGTACGAGAGCTTCAACACATCCCACCAGCTGCAGATCCGCGGCCTGGCGCACGACCGGCAGTCCGGCGCCTGGCGCTACGTGATCCACGTGCGCCGGTCGCAGCCGGACGCGGCCCCCAAGGGGACGGGATTTGGGACCGGACCGGGGACGGGACCCGGGACGGGACCCGGGACGGGACCCGGGACGGGACCCGGGATGGGACCCGGGGCCTACACGATCCGGCGCAGCCTGCGCGACTTGAAGCGGCTGCACGACGCCATGGCGCCGCTCATGGGCCGCGCGCTGCCCAAGCTGCCGGTGGACGGGCTCCTGTCCTTCCTCGTGGGCGAGACGCAGGCCGCGCTGCTCAAGAAGCGCGCGGCGCTCGAGGCCGTGCTGGCCGCCATTGACGCGCACGCGGCCGCCTCGGACGCGCCAGAGTACCGCGAGTTCCTGGCCGACACGGACGCCTACGCGCAGGTCTCGCGCGGCCCGCAGTCGCCCGCCATGAGCTCGCGCTCGTCCTTCAGCTGCTACAGCGACGACGGGCTCGCGGGCACGCCGCTCGGCCACGCGGCCGCGCTCTCGTCCTCGGCCACCGCACTGCGCCGCGCCTACTTCCAGCAGCAGCGGCTGCTCTCGCAGCAGCAGTACGAGTCTTCGCCCAACCTGCTGGGCGTCGAGGCGTCCGCAGGCGCGGCCGGTGGGCCCCACCGGCCGCGCCGGAGGTCCGTGGACGGCGGCGCGGCCCGCGACTTTGGCTTCGACAACGTCGTCGAGTTCTCGCACTTCAGCATGACCTGAGGAGCGGACGAGGGGACGGGAGGGGACGAGGGGCCACCGGCGGGGGACGCATGTACACTGGTAGGAAGGAAGGAAGGGCGAGAGCGTGGAGCGATTATGTATGTGGAGCGCGATAGACTGTAACAACGACTGTGAATAGGTGGGGATCCCATCCCATCCCGTCCCGTCCTCCGTCCCCTCCGTCCCCAAAAATGCGGACGGGCCCTACTCCGTCCGTCCGTCGGCCGTCCGCGCGGCCCGCTCGGCGTCCGCGTCCGCGAGCCACTGGTCCATGCGGCGGACCATCCGCAGCACGTGCGGGACGGACCGGTAGGCGAGGCCGCAGTTGGCCCGGTCGGCCTTGGCGCGGCAGCTCGCGGGCGTCATGTCCGCCCAAAAGTGCGACACGAGCACCCGCGCGTAGTCGAGCGTCGCCAGCGCGTAGTGCCGCCGGAACGCCGCGAACGGGTACGCCGCGCGCAGTTCCGGCCGGACAGACACGAGCCGCACGTAGTACAGCCGCAGCAGCCGCGCTTCGCCCGCGTCCAGCGCCCCCGCCCACGGATCGCCCCCGTCCTCATTCGCGTCCTCATTCGCGTCCTCATTCGCGTCCTCATTCGCGTCCTCATTCGCGTCCTCATTCGCGTCCGCATCCGCATCCGCGTCCTCGTCCTCGTCCGCTCCGGTGAGCGCGTCCACGCCTACGGACGTGCTGACAAAGTACGCGACGTCCCTCGCGCCAAGCCCGACGCCTGCCCACTGCCAGTCGAACGCGACGGGGGCGTTCGTCCCGCGGCGGAAGAAGAGGTTGGCGGCCTTGCAGTCCCCGTGCACGAGCGTCTCGGCCGCGCCGCGCCCGTCCGCGCGCAGCTCGGCGCTCACGTACGCGGCCAGCCGCTCCATGCGGCCGCCCAGGTCCGCCACGCGTGGCTGGTCCGCGTCGACGCCCGCGGCCGCCAGCTCCGTCCGGAAGGCCGCGAGCACGCGCGGCCACACGTCCGCAGCCCGCCGCAGCTCGTCCCCTCCGCGCTTGTCGAGCGTCCACCAGCCGCCGGGCGTCCACAGCAGCTCCTTCGCCCGGCGGACGACCTCAGGGTCCGCGGCCGCGGCGTGGAGCTCGGCCAGGTACGCGAGGGCCGCGGCCGCGTCCCTCGTCCCCAGCCGGTCCCTCGGCTCAAACGCGTCCCCTCCTTCGTCCCCTCCTTCGTCCCCACCCGCGTACTCGAGCAGCAGCAGGAAGCTGTCGGCCATGCAGTCGCCGCTGGCCGTCCGGAAGCCCGGCTGGCGCTCCTGGGACACGGAGAAGACGCCCAGCAGCCGCACGTGCGGACGCAGTAGCGCGTGCACGTGCGCGTAGAAGCGCGCCTCGTTGCGGTAGGACGCCAGGTCGCGGCGCCAGTGCGCGGCTGAGCGCGGGGCCAGCTCGGCGCGCGCCGACCGCTTGGCGAACACGCGGACGGACCTCAAGGACTGCGGATGGTCCCCGTCCGCATGTCCGTCCGCATGTCCGTCCCCACGTCCGTCCGCATGTCCATCCCCACGTCCGTCCCCACGTCCGTCCCCGTCCGCAAAGCTCACGACCAGCGTCCCCACGAGCGCGTGCTTGCCGGTCCGCACGGTCCCGCGCTCGGCCGCGACGGCGCGGACGGGGACGCGCGTCCGCAGCGCTCGGCCGATCCACTCGGGCGTCATCTCGTCCCCTCCGAGCGTCCTGGTCCGTCCGCACCCCCCCCACACATATGCGGAGACCATGGATAGTATCCAGGACACATACACACACATCACTTAGTATATATTCTCTGTCGGTCCATGGCCCAACGCCCCCGGACACGCGCGCATTACCTCGCGAGCCGCACGTCCGCCATGGCCTGGAGCGTCGAGGCGAGCAGCGGCGGGTCCATGCAGGCCACGAGCCCGCCGGGGTTGTCGAACGTCGGGTCCTCGCTCGGGTGGTAGCGGTACGGCCGGCCGGCCTGCGCGTCCACGAGCGCGCCGCCCAGCGCCGCCAGCAGCGGCTCGACTGCGCAAATGTCCCACTTGCGCGTGGCGCCCTTGAAGCGCAGGAACACGTCGCTCTCGCCCGTCAGCACGCCCAGCACCATGGTGCCCGTGGCCCCGCCCGTCCGCACGCGCCCGGGGGCCAGCGACCGCAGCGCGCGGTTCACCAGGTCGCAGTTGGTCGACGACACCGTCACGGTCAGCGCGCGCCGCGGGAAGCCGCCGGTCGGACGAGAGACCGCCGCGTGCGTGGCCCCGGACCAGCGGAAGACGCCGAGGCCCGGGCCGCCCCAGTACGTCACGCCGTCCCCACTATGGTCCGTCCGGTCCGCACTATGGTCCGTCCCGTCCGCACTTCCGTCCGCACTTTCGTCCGCACCGTCCGTCCGGTCCGCACTTCCGTCCGCAAACGGGAGGTGGACGACGCCCGCGATGGCGCGCTGCTTGTACGCGAGTCCTAGCAGCACCGAGACCTCCTGGAACTTGCCGTCCGCGAACCGCTTGGTGCCGTCCAGCGGGTCCATCCAGAGCACGAGGTCGTCCCACGCGAGGTGGCGCAGCTCCTCCGGGACGTCCAGCGGCGGCAGCGCGTCCGCAACGGCCGGGTCGCACGCGACCTCGTCCTCAGGAGCCGGCGCGGCCAGCTCGCCCTCCTCGCCCACGATGCGCAGCCGCGGCAGCGCGCGGCGCAGCGCGAAGACCATGCGCTGCTGCGCGCGCCGGTCCGCGACTGTCTGCGGGTCGTACGCGCCCGCCGCCTTGTTGACCACGCCCAGGTCGCCGCCCGCGCGCGCCACCTCGCGGATCACGCGGCCCGCGTGCGCGCTGGCCGACAGCAGCGCGGCCAGCAGCGCGCGCAGGTCGCACGTCTCGGGCGAGCTGTTGCGCATGGGTGGTCGCTTGGGGATGGAGGGGACGGAGGGGACGGAGGGGACGGAGGGGACGGAAATGGGGACCGGACCGGGTGGGGACGCCGCAGGTCCAGGAATGGGGACGGCCCTTGACTTGGTTGCTGGGGAGGGGCCGGCCCGGCCACGCACGCCGCGTCGATGAGACAGAGGGTGGTAAAAATAAGGTGACAGGAGCTCTGCGGATTGGCTGAAAAGGGGAATGCGCGCCTCGGATTGGTTGATTTGAATGAGGAATCAATCCGGGTGAAGGCTAAAATAGTGCGAGATACGGGCCACGCGCGGCGTGTCACGCGTGTCCCTTTCGGACGGCGCCTTACAGTACTTTTCTCGCGGCGATCTTGAAGCGGCGACGATTGTTCGCCACCTCGAGCAACGCAAGGCGGCCGCGAGGCTCTGTATGATACCAGATGCATAGCGCTACGAACGTGTGCACGGCGGGTTCTCGACAGTCTTCCCGTTGTAGCGGAGTAGCAAACGACGCGTCGGCTGGTGTCTTCATCGATGAGCAATGTAGCCGATTCGGAAGACGCAAAGACGCCGCGGCGGCGACCATTTTTGGTTCTCGCGACTATTTTTGGTCCTTGCTTGATCCATTTTGGTCCTCGTGACCATTTTGGTCCTCGCGAATACTTGAATGAGGGTGGAGAAGATCGCCAAAATTGGTCATGGTTCATTCCTGTTTGGGTACTCTACACTTGCTGAAGTATGCGGGCTTTAAATATCGTCGACCAACGTCTGGACGGGCGTCCAGAGGTTCTCACGAGAGCACCATGGCCGGCGCGCGCGCGGCGCCGTTGAGCGTGGCGGCCCACGTCGTGTTGGCCGTGCGGCGGATGGAGCCGGTGCACTGCGCGCTGCTCGGGCTGCTCGTGAAGGCGGTCATGTCGGCGCCGCCGTCAGGCTGCGGCAGCGCCGGCGGCGGTAGCACCTTGGCGCTGATGGACTCGTGGCCGAGGAACTCGCGCACCTCGCGCATCTCGCGCGCCTCGGCGTGGCGCAGCACGGCGCAGAGCAGGATCTCGAGCTCGCGCTGGCGCTCGGCCAGCAGCGCCTCGTCGCCCGCCAGCAGCAGCGTCATGAGCCCGTCCGCGGGCAGCGCCGGCAGCGCGTCGCCCATGACGGGCGCCAGCAGCGCGTGCAGCGCCTTGAACTCGCTGAAGCGCCGGCTCACGACGTACTCGTGCGAGAAGCCGCCGTCCGCCTGGTCGTCGTCGAACGCGCGCCGCACGTGCAGCACGTACATCCACGCGCCAGAGTCCGCGTCCTGCACCACCTGCGCGATGCGCACCTCCTGCGCCGGCGTGAAGCTCTCGTACGGCATGGTCTTGGTCTGGTGGTGTTCACGGACGTCCAAAGTTGGGGAGTGGTGCTTGCCTGACACTTGGTGGTGGGGTGGAGGTCTTCTGGATATCCGCGGTTGAACTGCTGCGAGAGGGCGCCGGGCGTTCTTGTTTCGTCCGCGCTTCTTTCTTTTTCGACGTGTCCTTTCCTGGCGTTCGAAATTCGAAGCGCAAGTGAATCGGTCGGTGGTTGGAGTGAGTCGAGTCGGTGGTGGAGGTTGCTTGTTTGTTTCGCGAGGAAGCAAAAGTGAAAGTGGGGAGCCCGTCTGCTTTTGCCCTTTCCGGTTAGTTCGGGTGCTGTCAAGAGCGCTTCGCTGGCACCAGCAGCGCGCCATGTTGCACGACGCGGCGGCATAAGAGCGCACAGGAGCAAACGCAGGATCATTCACCTGCTTGCCGGTGGCAAAAGGCAGGCGAAAAGCTGCCTGCGTCGCCGCGACAGACGCGCGGCAGGGGTGTAGGAGCTGACGACACTGCGAAAAAGTCGCAGACGGCAACCATGCGCAAGAAAAGCCGGTCGTCGCGTCGAGAGCGCTGAAGAAGCGCGCGAGTAGGGTTGCCAAGTGCTCGAGACACTCGCTTTAACACCAGCTGGCGACGTACGTGCCTCTAACCTTGAAGTTTGTATCGCGGATGCGCTGCGCGAGCGGTCACGCATGGCTTCACCCGCGTCACTTGGGCTCAGTATGAGTTTATGCTGATCATTCGCGCATTTATTCTAGACGCTCACAGCATAATATGAATGGAGCCGCGCCGGAAACCTGGCGTCACTCGTCCGATGCTGCTGGAACGGCAGCTTGGTTCCTCCAAGTGTTTCGAGCGTTAGACATTTCGCGGGGAGGGGATGATGGTGCTGCAAGGATCAATACTATCCGTTTCGTTTCGAGCGGATAGGACTTTTGATGTGGCGAGGAAGATGGCGCGTTCGCGGCGTTAGCTACTCGCGCGATTTTCCGGCTCGCTTTCCTACAATTTACCGAAAATTGTGCGGCAAACAGATGCAGCCGGCCACTTTGCACAGAGAGAAACACACGGGGGCCTTGATTACCGACTCCAGCACCTCGCGCGCAGTCTGGTGACACACGCTTCTATCATCGAATCATCGAGGCACGCCACGGCTGGCACGGCAAGCCGATCCATCTCAAGCGCGATGGAGCACTGTATACAGTAGTAATCGCGAAGATTTCGCGGGATTTTAGTCGGACACAAGCGATCGTATCTAACTACGCGTTAGTGACTCCAACATCCATCCGCGCTTTGGCAAAGGCGCTGGTTTCTCTATCGAAAGTTCTGGATGCCGCCGCTGGTCTCTCTTGGATGGATTTTCTGGTTTGAACGCCTTCGCATGAACGAGACACGAGCCTGAACGCGTTGAACTCGTCTCGAAGAAAAAAAAAAGACCGGGCTTCTCAAAATAGAATAGAAACGCACCGTCAAAACATGTAGATCTTCATGTGTCGCGCGATCGTGCAGCGGAAAACATGTGACTATCAAATCGCCAGCATCCAGAGGAAACCCAGCCCCATTTGACGTGCCGACGCTTTTCCATAGTCCATCCTGCTCGCAGCGTTCGCTACACCAATGGACAGACGTGCACCGCCACCCACACGCCGTTGCATTATGCCGACAGGAGCCCAGATTTCCTGGACGGAACCACCGTGCTGGTGCAGTAGGCGGCTGCATATGTACACGCACGAGATGCTGGCGAACTTCCAGCGGGCGTGTGTGTGTGACATGCGCATAGCATAGAGTTTTGTGGAAACGGGTACGGAGCACCTTTACGCCTGTACACTTGTTTCGTTGTTCTCGGTACACCGTCCACCCTCAACTCAAGTTGACACATATTTTTACTATTTAGCTTTCAATAATGGATTGACGCATCGAATTGATATTATATCAACAACATTGAAGATTCTAAAAGTCCTCGATACAACATAGTATCGTTATATCCTTTACGATCGTCGACGAGCGCTCTGACACCACCTCATGCCCAGACGGCGAGCGCGGCCATGCTCGTGAGCCCTGCGGCGAAGAGCAGGATCTTCTCGAGCGAGCCGGACTCCTGGCCAGCGTTCTCCTCCGAGAGCTCGTGGAAGGCGAGGTAGATGAACGAGCCGGACGCGACGCTGAGCGCCACGGCCTCGGCCGCGCACGCGCTCGGGCCCTGCAGCTCGGCGGACAGCACCATGCCCAGGAAGATGCCGAGCGGCGTCATGCAGCTGTACAGCGTCAGCACGGCCACGGACCGTCGCTGCGCAATGTTGGTCTTGGCGCGCGCGAAGTTGGCGCCGACCGCCATGGCCTCGATGAACTGCAGCGCCACACGCGGCGTGTGTGAGCCATCGGTCTCGAGCTGCGAACCCTTCCCGGGGGCGGTCGACAGACGCGGACGCACCTTGTGGCTGAAGATGGCCACGGCGGTGGCCACGGCCGTGCTGTTGATCACGCGGTTGACGCCGAGAGCGAAGCCCGCGATCAGCGAGTGCACCGAGAAGAGCGCTGCTAGGAGATACGGCAGCAGATTGCTGCAGAGAGAGAGAGAGGAGTTCGTGTCACGTCAACGCCTCACAGTCGCCGCCGCCATCGGTGGACACTGCACACCTCTCGCCCGAGAAGACAATGTGCTCGCTGACCGCCGGGTCGGCGTCGGTCTCGGGCTCCTTCTCGAGCAGCGCCTGGGACTCGCAGTCGGCCGCGACGGTCGCCGTCGGGTACTGCGGCTCGGACGCGCGGCTCATGAGCTGCACGCCGTTCTTGGTGACCACGAAGGCGCCTTCCTCGGCGCGCGCGGCCTTCTTGTGGAAGAGCGAGGGCGACGACACCTCTCCGCACGAGCAGGACGAGAAGCGCCACTTGCCGTCGCCCGACACGCTGCGGCTGCGCGCGCCGTAGGACGCCACCGACGGGATCTGCACGCGGTACATGCTGGTCTCATCTGCGCAAGGCACCGCGCGAGACGCGATCGCAGCTGGTTAGCGCCCGGTACAGCCAAGCTTACAGACTGACATGCACAGTCCATCGAGCGCACGCACAGTCGGGGCGTGCGGCGCTGGCGACGGCCATCATCTTGCCCGAGTTGCCCAAGTTGAGCAGGTCGATGGACCAGACGATGGCGCAGCCGACGCAGCTGAGCAGGTACATGACGGGGAACTTGGCCATCCAGGGGGCCGGCGGCGCGTCCAGGCCCAGCAGCAGCTTGTCCCAGAGCTGCACCGAGTCGGGCAGCAGGTGCAGCAGCCCCGAGCCGATGAAGACGCCGGCGGTCGCGAACGGCAGCTTGCGGCTCAGCAGGCCCTGCGACGCCGCGCTGCCGTGCCTCGCCACGTACAGCGGCAGCAGCGCCGACGCGACCGTGATCACCAGCAGCACCGCCATCGTCGCGTACTTGAACGCGCGCGCGCTGCGCAGCGCCGCCGGCCCCTCGCCCGCCTCGAACAGCTCGGCCACGGCGTCCGCCATGGTTTGTCCAATAGAAAAGTGAGGCGGTGTTTGTTATTGGTTGGGGCGGAAGAATTTTTTTTAGTTTGACGGTGTTTTTGCTATAACAGGCAGTTGTTATAGAACAAGGTGTGAAATAACGCGCGGTGATTGGTCGAGACGGGTGACGCGCGCGAGCTGCTGGAAAAGATCTGCACGCGCCGCCGTCGGACAAACTGGAAACTGGACCGGCCCCCGCTGTGTATGACGCCAGCCACGCCGGATGACTCGCAGGGATGCACCGACCGCCTCCACTATCCGTCGCAGTCGCTTGCTACGCAGTATGTAGTGTGCGCGCTTGCTGCGTCGCAAGGGCCGGAAGAGCTGCGGAGACCGGCGGAGTGGCCACCGCGTCAGCAAACCACCCTTCCATCGAAAGGGTTTTTCGTAGCCACTCGAAATACCAAAACACGGTGCACCATCCGATCAAACTCGTGCGATCTTGTCAAGCGCGACCTTTCACGCTCGTCACCCCTTTTGCTCTTGGGATTTGTATACCGAGCGATCCTCACGCGGCGCCTCATGCGGCGTCCTTGACCGCCGCAGTCTCGTCAACGCCAGCCGAGAAACCGCGCGTCGCTGCCCATGCGGCTCTGCACGCTCCCCGCCCTTTTGCTGGCGCTCTCGAGCGTCCGCGCCGATGGTACAGCGGTCGACAATGGCGCACGCAAACGCTCCATCCATCCATTGATAGCTCTGTGCTCTGTGCTCACGCTCTGCCTCTCACGCTCTGCGCCTACCTACAGACTACGCGTGCATGGACCACGGCTACGCCCGCATGCCGTGCCACGATGAGCTGCAGCTCGTGGGCGCGGACAAGCTCCTGCTGACGCTCGCGGGGCACAGCTGCTACTCGCTCGCGGTGGCGGCTCCGCAGCCGCTGGAGGTCTACCTCTACGACACCGTCGCGCTCGACGTGCAGCCTCAGCGGCCCACGAACGCGTCGGTGCTCGCGCTAGGGGACGCCGAGCCGCTCGTGCTGGACCCGCACGTGTGCCACACGACGCCCAGGTGCTCCGAGGTGCGCGAGGGACTGTCGCCCTCCACCGTCTACAGCCTCGTGATCGCGCGCTCCCGAGGAGCAGCGGAGCCCCTGGACGAAGCCGCGCAGCTGCGCGTCGTGCTGGATCTGCAGCACTGCGACCCGCTGTCCGCGTCTCACTACCTCGGTTCGTCGCGGAGCTTTCCTCGATGGCGTGGATGGGATAGTGGCTTGGTAGTGGCAGCTAACGGCTTCTGGCTCTGGCAGGGCTGCTCGCGGTCGGCGCGCTCGGGTTCACGTCCGTGCTCCTCCTCCTGTGCCTCGTGGGCGAGTTCCTGCTCGGGTTCCGGTCCGTCGCCAAGCTGCGCAAGTCGGTCGAGAGCATCCAGTTCGTGGAGCTCACGCAGGTCGAGCACATGACCAAGGTGACGGTGGTGGACGGGAGCGAGGAGGAAGCCGCACTGATCGAGAGCACCGGAGACGGCCCAAGGACTCCTACTGCTAGCAACAGTAGTGGCGAAGGCAGCGCCGATGATGCCGAGGCGGACGAGAGTCAGCCGCTCGCGACGGACGTGTGACCCCAACGCCGCTGAGAGGAGGAGGTCCATGTTCTTTACGCTGTAGTATCCGATGTGCGTTCACTCTAACCGTTCACGTGGTTCCGATCTTCAGTCGGTTGTCTCCATCAACGACGGCACTGCGTACATTCACTGTGTTTGCTGTCGCAGTCTGCTTGCTACTCGCTGCGCAGTCCACTCGGCCACGCCTAGTTGGTCCAGCCCGCGACGATCGAGTCGTACGACCGCTTGCGGTACAGCCTCGTGTTCTTGCCGTAGGGCTGGTACCACGGCAGCGGCGCCGAGTTGCTCAGCCACGTGTACGTGTCGACAAAGTCCCAGACCGTGACGCCCACGCACTTGCTCACGGCCTTGCACGCCGCGATCGTGTCCTGGTACAGCGCCAGCTGCTGCTTCTGCTGCGTGCCGTCCGGCGTCGTCGTCTTGGTGTTCACGTCCAGCTCCGTGATGGCGACGTCGAGGCCGAGCGCCGCGAACCGGTTGAAGTTCTTCACCTGGTCCGCCTTGGCCGCCGCCACGCCGACTGTCAGGTGCGACTGGAAGCCGACGCCGTTGATCTCGATGCCCTGGCCCTGCAGCCACTTGACCATGTTGTACCCCGCCGTGGACTTGGCGTTGACCGTGTTCGTGTTGTAGTCGTTGTAGTAGAGCTTGACCTTGAGTCCGAGCTGCTTCTTGACGGCGCTGGCCGTCTTGAAGGCCGTCGCGATGTAATCGGTCCCGGTCTTGGTGTACCAGAAGGACTTGCGGTACTGCGCGTCGTCGCCGATGACCTCGTTCACGACGTCCCACGCGTAGCACGAGTCTCCGAAGTGGGTCATGACCTGGGTGATGTGGTTGGAGAGGGCCTTGAGCAGGTCGGCCTTGC
>JAADXX010000542.1:0-20053 GCA_023338025.1 Phytopythium oedochilum | reverse complement strand
TCCAGTGCTGCGCCATCCCGATGGCCTGCGACGCGCCGGCGCACGCCGCGTTCGTCTGCGTGTTGGGCCCGCGCGCGCCCGTGATCTGCGCCAGCTGCGCGTTGGCCAGCACCAGCAGCTTGAACAGCAGCTTCCGGTCCAGCTCGTACTCGCCGCCGCCGCTCTTGCTCGCGTGGAACCGCGCGGCCTCCGTCACCGCGGCCTGCATCGTCGGGTACGACGTCGCGTAGATGACGCCCGTGCCGTCGCGCAGGCCCTCCGGCAGGCGCCACGACGGGCTCCCGCCCGCGTCCGCGCCGACGAGCTGCGCGTCCTGCAGCGCCTTGAGCCCCGCGGCCACGGCGAGCTGCGTGGCCTCGTCCATCCCGCTCACCATGACGGCCGGCAGCCCGAACTCGGCCGAGGTCAGGTCCACGCGGGGCATGACGGCGGCGACCCGCACGCACTGCTCGCGGGTCTCGACGCGCTCGCTCGTCGCCGCGCCGCCCGCCTTGGCCTTGCCGCGCTGCACGATGTGGAGCGCCAGCTGCGCGTCCACCATGGCGTCGCCGAGCGGCTCGATGCGGTTCTCTCCGCGCAAGACCGCGTCCATCGCCTCGCCGCTGAACGGAGCGGCCTGTGCAGCCGCCTCGAGCCCGGGGAAGCCCGCGCTGGTCCCGGCGACGCTCACGGCCCCGGCCAGCGCGTGCAGGCGGCCGGTGACGCGCGCCAGGTCGCTGCTCGGCCCGGCCGCGGTGCCGCTCGGCTCGCTGCGCGGCGGGCGCTGCTTGTACTCGCGGCGGCCCATGGCGTCGATGGCCTCGAGGTAGAACGCGCCGGGGGCGATGGACGCCACGCTCTGCGTCAGCTGCACGCGGTTCGCGCCCGCCAGCGCCGAGGCGGCGACGTACGCGCGCTCGCGGAGCGCCATGACCGCCGTGAACTCGTCCGGCGAGCGCTCCGTGCGGTCCGCCAGCCTGGCCGGCAGGTCCAGCACCTGCGCCATCCGCTCGAGCGTGAACTGGGCGTCCGGGGCCGTGGGCCGGCGCGCGCGGATGGAGAACATGGACGCGATGCTGCCCGAGCCGTACGAGAAGAGCAGCACGCGCTTGCCGACCAGTGCGGCGCCGAGCGAGTGCACGAGCGTCGCCAGGTTCAGGTACACGGACGCCGTGTAGCAGTTGCCCACCTGCTGGGAGACGCCGCAGCTGGGCGCCACCTTCTGCGCGTACTGCTGCTTGGCCACGCCGCGCGCCGCGAGGTCCAGCTCGCGGTCGACCAGCGTCTCGCGGACGGGCCGCGCCGTCCACTTGCGCAGCGGCTCGTACTGCTCGGGCGAGGCGCCGCCGCTCGGCTGGCCGCCGTCGCTCGGCTGGGCGTGCGCGCGCACGGCGTCCAGGTACACGAGCTGACCGGCAGCAGCAGCAGTAGCAGTAGCAGTAGCAGTAGCAGTAGCAGCGGTTAGAGCTCTCCCAGGGCAGAGCAAGAGGGAGGCGGCGCGGCTCGTACCCGCGCGAAGGACTTCTGCACTTGCTTGTTGAACGGCGAGTGGAAGACGGCGTAGTCGACGCGCGAGAGGTCCCAGGTGGCCTTGCGGCCCGTGCGGCGCGCCTCGCGGCGCTCACTCTTGGCGCAAAAGCCGGCGTAGCACTCGTCCAGGGCGTGCAGGTAGGCGGCGAGCGAGCGCGCGCCGTCCACCGTGGCGTACTCGGAGGCGGGGTCTGGCTTGTAGAAGTCCCAGATGTTGGTCGCGTGCGTGGCCTTGGTGGCCAGGTCGAGGGCGAGCGGCGCGTCCGGGCCGACGAGCATGGCGACGGCGCCGCAGCCGCCGCTGGGCCGCGCGGGGCCGCGGCGGTAGACGGCGATGTCGGCGGCCACGACGACGGCGTAGCGGCCGTCCCAGGCCGAGCTTTCGACCCAGGCCACGGCGTTCAGCAGCGCGGCCGTGGCGCCGTAGCATGCGTTGATGGTTGTGGCGCCGTCCACGTCCGTGTTGCCGTGCGGCTCGAAGAGCGACATGAGCACCGTCTTGGTCGACTTGGCCTTGTCCGCGAGCGTCTCGGTGCCGACCTCGAGCCGCCCGACGGCGCGAGGGTCGACCCCAAACCTGTCCAGCAGCCGCGCGACCGCCGTGAGCGCCAGCGCGTTCACGTCCTCGCGGTCGCCCGGGAACGCCATGGCGCGCTGGCCGAGCCCGACTGTGTACTTGCCGGCGGACACGCCGTCGTGCCGCTCCAGCGCCGCCTGGTCCACGAAGAAGGCGGGGAAGTGCGCCTCGGCGGCCAGCACGCCCACGTTCTCGGCGCGCGGCGGCTCCATCGGGCGGGGATGGCGAGCGAGCGAGGAAGGGCGGGAGTGAGGGCGAGGGAGCGAGGGAGCGAGCGCGAGGGCGAGTGTGAGGAAGCTCGCAGGTTCGCCAATGGTGGCCCGTTCGACATGATCTCTGACGTCAACAAGGCCGGTATGCTTTTGAGCGGGTCGATGGAAACGGTATCTCTTTACGCAGGTATATTGAAAACCGGTACCTCTTTACCTTCACTCCGACATTGCCGTTCCGCTGTTGGCTCCTTCTTGAGGTGAACGGGCGAGCCTGACGCGCCGGCATGGCACTCGCGAATTGGCCCCAGAGCGCGCGCCGACGTGCCGCAGCGCCATTTCTACTTCGCTACACGGCGCAGCAGCGATGGAGCAGGCGCCGCGCGGCCGCATCTCGGTCGCCGAGACGCGCTGCGCGCACGCGGACGTGATCGTGAGCGGCGTTCTCGTGTCCGCAATGGACCAGTCGACCGGTCCAGCGCACTGACGCTGACACGCTGCACAGGGGAGCGAGGCGCTGCGCGGCAAGCAGCTCGGGTCCGGGCCCGTGCTCAAGAAGATCGACCTGCTCGTGGCCGAGATCGCGTGGATGTAGGCCGAGCCTCGGCCGCGCGGCCTTCGCGTCGGCCGCGCCTGCTGACGCTGCCCTTTCGTACTTGTTGCTGCCGCCGCAGAGTCGCGCAGAAGACGGTCGTGACGGTCGCGTTCGACACGTTCAAGCTGCTGCGGCCCGTGTTCCACGGGGACTTTGTGCGCCTCGAGGGCCGCGCGCTGAGCATCAACAAGTCGTCCGTCGTGTGCCAGGCGAGCGTCTACCGGCGCGACCTGGCGTCCGGCGAGTTCCAGCTCACGCACAACGCCATCGTGACGTTCGTCGCGATCGACCGCAGCGGGCGCGCCAGCGGCGGGCTGCCCGAGCTGTTCGACCCGCAGCGGCCCGTGCAGTGCGCGCAGCTGCGCCAGCTGGCCGAGAAGCGCAAGGCGCTGAGCGCGCGCTGGCGCAAGGCGCAGGAGGACGTGGCCGCCATGCCGCGCGTCACGCACGCCATGATCCCGTCGCTGGACGGCGACGGCGCTCGTCCTGCGCGCCTGGTCGACATCCGTGACACGGTCGTGGAGACGCGCAACAACTTTTTGCTCAAGCACGCCAACCTCAACCGGAACGTCTTCGGCGGCGTCCTGCTGGACTGGATGGTGCGCGCTTGCTGGTGGACTGCGCGCTCTGTCGCGACGCTCACGCTCACGTTTGCTCTGCGCCATACGACAGGACCGCGCGGCGCTCTACTGCGCGCGGAATGTCACCAAGAACTACAACATGGTGACGGTCGGCATGAACCGCGTGCACTTCAAGCTGCCCATCAATCTGGACAACCTCGTGAGCATCCGCTCGCGCGTCTGCCGAGTCAAGTACGCTGCTGCGCGGCGCCTCCTCCTCCTCCTCCTCCTCCTCCTCCTCCTTCGCCCCCTCACTCGCCGACGCTAACCGAAGGATCGCGTTGCTTACTGCTTCGTGTCCCCAGGAAGTTCTCCGTCGAGGTCGAGATCGCCGTCTACCGCGTGGAGCTGCCGCACAACAACCAGCAGCTGTCGCACTCTGGGTACGTAGGCGCTTCCAACACCGGACGGCTAGGCGTCTGACGTGTCGCGCTTGTGCTCGTCCTCGCCAGGTACTTTGAGGTGCTGAACCTGGAGGAGGACAACCGCCCGCGAGAGATCCACCTGGGCGTGACCGCGCGCGAGGAGGACCAGGAGGGCATGCGCGCGCTCATGCGCGCGTTCCGCCGGCAGCAGTTCGAGCAGGACGACGCAGAGCTGCTCTCCATGGCGCCCATCGCGGTCTCGACGCCCAGCGAGTTCACGGACGACCACCCTGCGCCGAGGCTCTGATCGGAGCGTTCGAAGCGTCCATGCGCGTCTGTTTTCGTAATTCCGACGCATTCCAGCAAAGCAATACAAAATCCTAGAGGTTTACCCCTATCCGATTTGCTTGAACTGTGCTCCATTTATATATTTATTACATTTATGGCCATACTCGCCCTCTGACCCTGAACTCAGAGCCATGCTGACACCTTGCCATCGTGGCGTCCTGCTTTGATTCGGGCGCGGCAAGATCCGCTGCGCACCCAAGCCAACGTCTGTAAACAGCAGAGATCGATCCAGCCGAGAGAGGACTGGACTGGACGCCTTATCTTAGACCGAGGACAAGCGATATGATCTGCGGTCGCGCCGCGAACGGTCAGCCGCGCTCAATCTCAGGATTTGGACCTGCTGAGCATGTGCGGTTGTCGCCGCAGTCATATCTCACCTGGACTCGAGGAGCAAATCCCGGCTGAAGCCATCGACGACAGTGTGGGAGCAGCCGGCACAATGTACCGTTTTTATACAATATATCATGTTGTTGAGACTACATGGCGAAACGCACAGTTCGGTGCATTTTCGAGCACGGCGGAATTACACACAGTTGACATCTACGTCGTCTACGCCGTAGAGACCTGTAGAGGCGAGGGCGGCGCATGTGCAACCGGCCAAGAAGGCGCTCGTTCGACAAGGTCGCGAGGGTCATGCTTGCAATGCAACCGCTGCCGCGTCGCTTCTTCAGCTGTTCTAAAGTTCCCCGACATGGGTTGAGTTCAGGATTCCGCGTGGCAAAGGCTGAATTCTGAACCCACTGTCCCATTCACTTGGGCTCAGTATGGAGATAAGAGAGAAAGGGGCAACGACTGAATCTCGTTGTAAATCAATGCTCTTGGCGTGCAGTTCGACAAACGCACTGCCTTTGTAGCCACAGAGTGATGGTCGACAGCCGCATCGAAACAGAAAACGGCCGGTGAGGACGGCCGTCCGTCCTTTCCGAAGCGGCAACACGACGGACCGCGCTGCCTATTCCCCGATTCTCGCCGCGGCCCCAAACCCAAGCGCTCCCTTCCGCCCCCCGCTTGCTTCCGCCCCCCGCTTGCTTCCCCCCTCCGCTTGCTTCCCCCCTCCCCCGCTCGCTCGCCGCGTCCCCAGCATGGCCCAGGGCGGGCTCTCGCGCGTGGTGGCGCGGCTGCTGCGGCCCTTCCAGCGCAAGGAGCGGCGCGAGCGCGAGCGCGCCGCCGGCGGCGGAAAGTACGACCCGGACGCCAACCTGGCGGCCAACAGCCGGCTCGTGCTGGCCTCGGCCGCCTGCAACGACGTCGAGCTGCCGTCCGCCTTCTTCCGGCTGCTGCGCGCCGTGCTGCAGCAGACGCCGGCGACCGTCGAGCTGCTCGACTCGGGCGCCGCGCCGCCGCGCCACAGCAACCTGTCGGCCAGCTCGAGCTCGCTGTCCAAGCGCGCAGACCCCGTCGCGGCCAAGACGCTGGAGCGGCTGCTCGCGCTGCTGGGCGACGACGACGTGCGCGGGAGCGAGGACTCGGCCGCGCTCGGCAACAGCCGCATCAGCTTCGCCGACGGCCGGCCCACGCTGCACGGCAAGCGCTCGACGCGCTCCGTGCCGCTGCGCGCCGCGGCCGAGCAGCTGCTGCAGCTCTGGGACTGCGTGGCGCAGATCCTGCGCGCCGGCCGCCAGCCCACGACGCGCAGCACCATGTCGCAGCCACAGCGCGGCCACCAGCAGGTCTCGATGGACGAGCAGAGCCAGCTCGAGCACGCGGCGGTCAGCCTCATGCTGCTGCTCGCGCAGCGCCAGGAGTTCGACAGCCTCTTCCTCGTGCTCGCGCACGGCGGCTGCAAGACCCACCAGCAGGCGGCCCCGCCGCGGCGCCGCAGCAGCGTCGGCGCCAGCAGCTTCCGCGGGGAGCGAGCCAACTCGGTCGTCGTGGCGCTCCCGTCCTCCCGCCAGTCGGTCGCGGTCCACCCCTCCCGCAAGTCGTCGCGCCGGAGTACCAAGAAGAAGGACAAGCAGGCGGACGTCGAGCAGCCGCTCTGCAACATCGCGCGCAAGTACCTGGAGCTCCACCAGGAGACGCTGCTGTTCGCCTACGCGGCGACGTACGGCAGCTCGAGCCCCACCGCGGCGCACACCAAGATCTTGCTGGCCAAGCCCAGCACCTGCGACGTCGCGCGCACGCTCTTCTCGACCATGGTCGCACTCAGCTACTCGCGCGTCCCGTACATGAGAGAGCAGATGCTCGAGTCCCTGCAGAACTCGCTCCAGTGGTCGGTTTCGGTCGGTGGCGACCGAAAGTCTCGGTTCTCGTCGTCCAACCTGCAGCAAGAGCGCGTGCGTACCAAGTCGCGGTACGAAGAGATGAGCACGACCATGTTCCTGTGGAACCAGTACGTCAGCATCAAGTGCGACCAGTGCATTGGGCCGTTCTGCAACAGCGACGGGTGGGCGCAGGCCGCCGACCTTGTCAACCCGATTCTGAGCGACAACGAGGGACGCATGCTTCTAGTCGCGCACCTGATCCAACATCTCTCGCCTCAGCTGTCGATGGGCCAGATCGAGTGGCGAACTGTCCCCGGCTTCCAGGTCATCCTGCAGGCTATCCTCGTGTCCGCCGGGACGGTCTTTGAAGCGCAGCTCGTGGAGATGGACCCCAAGTGGCAGGAGAGCGACACCGAGGAGCGGGCGACGACCGGCAAGGGGGGCAACTCCATCCGCGACTCCTTCTCGATCGCGTCGGAGGGCGGAAGAGGAAGCGACCCGAGCAGCAGCAAGTCGTGCGCGAGCTTCTTCTTCGCGCAGGTCATGGTCTTGCTGCACGACAACCCGCAGTTCATTCGCGACTTTTTGCTCAATGTGTTCGAGCGCACCAACTACATGCTGCCGCACCACGTCGAGCTGTGCCTGCAGTACCTCGGGAAGCTCGTGACGGAGTTCCCGTCGTACTTTGTCAACGAGCCCAGCACCCGTCGGGCGTCGGGGTCGACCGGCCGGCCGGCCGTGTGCGCCGACACGGAGTTGCTGACGTACGTCTTCACGTGCCTGATGGAATCCGAGCATTTCTCCATCCTCAAGCACACGGAGCTGTTCCTGCTCAAGCACTTTGCGCACTTGTCGATCGGCCTGCAGGGCCAGTTGACGACGCTGTTCGCGGCGCAGTTCCAGCGCCTGTTCCTCCACTGGAACCGCGACGTCCGGTACTGCTACTACCACATCCTGCTCTACCTGACGTACCCAGGCAACCGCCTCGTCCTGTGCGCCAAGTCGGACGAGACCATTATGGGGGCGGAGGCCGCGCAGCTGTTCGACATCCCCGGGCTCGTGCGGACGTCGGCCGGCGCCAACTGGGACGCGTTCGACGCGCCGCTGTTCCAGGCGCTGACGCGGTACAACCACGTGGTGCGGGCGCGGCGACGCGGCGTGGCCAGCAAGCCGCTGCCGCCGTCGTGGGCCGACGAGGTCCCGTTCGCCGTCCTCGAGCGCACCATCAAGGAGTACAAGACCCACGTGCAGACGTACTTCGCGTACGCCCGGCAGCTGTCGCTGCACGAGCGCGTGCCGACGCCCGAGTTCGAGGTCAAGAGCGCCAGCTCGGCCCCCAGCAGCGGCAACAACGGTAACTGCAGGAGCAGCAAGGGCAGGTCGGCGCACGCCCCGCTCCCCGCCATGAAGCTGTCCAGGTGACGAGGAGAGCTTCCCTAACGCACACCAGCTGCGTACCGCGAGTCCGAGAGCGCGACTCGCTATTATCCGCGAGGAGCCCACGGTCACTCGACCGAGCTGGCCATCGCGCCATTCTCATAGAGGCTACCTCGTTATAATGAAGCGAACCGCGTCTAGAGCCGACGCCGCCGCTGCGCGTCAACTGTAGTAGAACGCGTTGCAGTCGTGCCCAGCTGCATTTCAGCCAATCCGCACGTGTCCAGCTGCATTTCAGCCAATCCACGGCGAGAACCCCCTCTCCATGTCAGTCGGACACCATGATCACTCCTCCTTTCTCCGTCATGCGGCGCTTCTCGTCGGTCTCTCGGCGCGCGGCGCTCTGCTCGCTCGAGACGCTGCGCGCGCTACAGGGTGGCGCCCTCAAGTTCCCGCTGGAGGTCGCGGCGGGCGGCGGATCGCGCGCGCGGCTGGCCACGGGCTTCGTCTTCCTCCCGAGCGACTCGGCCGAGCCGCGCGGCTTCGTCAACCGGTCGGTCTATCTTTTCATCTCCTCCTGCTCTTCCTGGCTGACGCGAGCCGCGGCAGGTGCCCGCACGCGCGGCTGGAGCTGGACCTGGACGACAGCGACTTCTTCAGCGACGGCTTCCTGCAGTGCAAGGCCCACGGCGCCTTCTTCGACCCGGGTGCGTGCGTAAAGCAGCGACTTTACCGGACCGCCGCCGTTGTTTAACGCGCGTCCCTCTCCCCTTTGACACAGCCACGGGCATCTGTTTGCAGGGCCCGGCCGCCACGCGCGAGGGTGCCACCAGGAAGCAGCTGCAGGTACCGAGACGCCCGCTCGTCCTCGCCAAGCGACTCGCACTCTGACACTCTGGTGCATGCAGGGACTCGAGCCGCTGCGGTTGGAGGTGGACGGCGACCAGGTCGTGCTGGTATCCGGCGGCGCGGACGGGCGGCCGCAGACGCTGGCGCTGCCGCCGGGCGTCGACCTGGACGCGTACCGGCGGGACAAGCAGCGCGCGCTGGCGGCGGCGCAGGCGCGGCACGCGGACGACATCCAGGAGATCCAGCGGCGGCTGGCGGACAAGGCGCGCGCGCGCATGGAGCAGTACAGCCGCCGGGACCGACCGACCGACTGACAGAGTCGCAGGCGCATAATAGACGCGACTACTCGCGCGCCGCCTTAGCGCGGAGCTCGGCCAGGAAGCTGGTCGTGGGCGTCGTCTTGAGGCCGCTCGGCTGCGGATCGACCGCCGGACGGCCCAACGCCTTGCGCTTGAGCTCGTCCAGGAAGCTTTTCGGAGGACTCGGCACCGCGGGCCGCGCGGTCGGCGTCGCTGTCTCACCTCCCGCCGGCCTGGGCCGGTTCGTGCGCCGCTGCAGCTCGCCCAGGAAGTCGGGCCGGCCGCCGGGCGGTGCAGAAGATGGCTCAGCGACGACGGCGGCCTCTGCGTCCGTCAGCTCGCCGGTCGCGCTCCTGGCCGCCGCCTCCGCCTCCGCCTCCTTCTCGAGCAAAAGCAGCAGCGTCTTGGACTTGGGCCGCGACAGACCCGGCGTGCACGGAGCGGGGGGAGCAGCAGCGGCGGTCACTGTCGCTTTCTCTGTCGCAGTCGATGCTGCTGCGTCGCCGCTGCGCGCTCCTGCCTGGCTCGTGGGCGGTAGCCGGCGCGCGGGGGTCGACGTGGCGGAGCGAGACGCGGCGGCCGCCTGGATGCGCGCCGGGCTGCAAAAGTCCTGCTCGAGGAAGCGCAGCACGTTGGCGGCGACCCGCAGGGACCGGACCTTCTGGATCGGCTGCGTCGGCGCGTCGACCAGCTCAACGGACTCCCCAGCCGGCTCGGCGGCGTCTCCGTCGGTGTCCCCGACCGCCTTGGCCGGCTCCTTGGCTGCGACCGCGTCCGGCTGCGAGGGTTGCCGAACGTGCAAGGCTCCGTCCGCGGTTGGCTGCTGGTCGGCGTCCATGTCGAGCGACCGGCGCGCGATGGCGCTGTCGAGCTCCTGCCTGCGCGCCTGGGCCTCGTCCTCGACCGAGAGCTTCTTGAAGGCGGCGCGGGCCCTCGGCTGCGGCTCCAGGTCGGCGGGGAAGGGCCCTCTGACGCGCGCGGCGCGCACCTCGGGCGGGAGCAGCCGCACCTTGGCGGCCTCGTCCTGGAACTGCTCGAGCGAGGGCGACAGCGCGGCCCAGGCGGCCTCGGCGTGGCGCACCTCGGCCTGCAGCGCGTCCCTCGCCGCGCCGAGCGCCGCGAGCTGGCGCTTGGCGTCGTCACGCAGCCGGCTGATGGTGGCGCGGCCGAAGCGCCGCTGCAGGTCCTCGCACCGCGCGTCCTCGGCGATGGCCAGGTACTCGGCCTTGGCGGCCGGCAGCTTGTCGCGCTCGAGCTCCAGCAGCGTGTCGCGCTTGAGCGCCAGCCGCCGGCGCTGCAGCTCGAACCGGTCGAGCCGCGCCTGGATCTCGGCGTCCGTCGGGTATCGGTACACGGGGTTGAGCGCCTGGCGGTCCGTCAGCGGCTGCAGCGCCGCCTCGGCCCTTCCGCCGCGCGCGGGGTCCCACCCGGCGGCCACGCGCTCTCCGCGCTGCTGCCGCACGAGCGCCTGCGCGTGCTCAAGGAAGGCGGCGCGCCACGCGGCCTTCCTGCCGTCCTTGTCGAGCTCGAAGGCCGCGGGCAGCACGGCGGTGACCGCGCGCAGCTCGACGACGTCCAGCGCCGCCAGGTTCATGAAGCTCGGAGCGGACTCGGCCGACAGGAAGTTGTCGCGCGCCACGTCGCTCTCATGCGCCACCAGCCAGTGCAGCAGCCGGTTGTGCTTGACGTACGCGGCCAGGTCGCGCGGCAGCAGCACGCCCGCCTCGCGCTCGGCGCGCGCCACCATGGCGTCCACGCTCAGCTGCTGCACGTCCGCGGGCACGAGCGCGCGCAGCAGCCGCAGACTCGCCGCGTTCTCGGCCGCGTTCGCCGCGCGCCACTGCCGCTCGCGCGCCGCCATCTCGGCCGCGAACTCGGGCGCCGCGTCGCGCCGCGCCTTCCACACTTCGACGTCGCGCAGCGTGCGCTCCAGCTCCTGCTGCTTGGCGCGCAGGTCCTTGGCGCGCGAGCCTGTGAGGCGCTGCGTCGCCTGCGTCGCCTGCTCGCACAGTGTTACGAGCCGCTCGCCGCCACCGGAGCACTCGGGCACGCTCCGGAGCAGCGCGACGAGCGCGGCGCTGGCGGCGGCCGCCTCGGGCGACGTGAAACAGAAGCCGGTGCACGCGGCGGCCAGCGCGTCCGTCTCGGCCGCCAGCGCCAGCAGCAGGCCGTTCAGCCGCTCCAGCTCGCCCCGCAGCTGCTCCTGCGCGTCCAGCAGCCCCGCGTTGGCCTCCTCCAGCCGCGCCTCGGCCTCCGCATCGGTCTCCGCATCGGTCTCAGTCTCCGCCCCGGCCTCGGACTGGACGCGCGTGGCCGCGAGCTGCTGCCTGCTCTGCGCCATGTCGGCCTGGCGCGCCGCGAGCCTCGGCTTGGCCTCGGCGACGGCCGCCGCCTGCTGCGCCAGCGCGCGCAGCGTGCGGAGCAGCGCGGCGCTCGCCTCGTCGCACGGCGTCCGCGCCAGCTGCCGCGCCTCGTACTCGAGCCGGTCGTAGCGCTCCTCGCACTCGCCCAGGCGGCGCTCGGCCGCCAGGAACGCGTTGCCGCGCGCGCTCTCGACCTTCCACTGCAGGTCCTCGTCCGAGAGCCCCAGCGAGGCCTTGAGCACGCTCACCTGCTCCATGAGCCGCTCCAGCTTGGCGTCGCGCCGGAAGACCGCGGACGCGCGCGGGCCGAGCGCCTGCGGCGGCGGGAGGGCTCCCTGCGGCGCGTCTTCGGCTCGGAACGGACCGCCGCCGGCCGCCGACGGAATCCGCGCGACGCTCGGACGCCGCCGCAAGCCCGGACCGGCCCCCGAGACGGCCACCGACATGGGGGCTGATGTCCGCCGGGACACTTCGACCATCACGGGTGGCGAGAGCAACTGCCGCGCACCTGCGACCGAAGCCTTCCGTTGCGGAGCACGAGCGCCACGTACCAGCGACTGCTGCTGCTGGCCGATGCAAGCCGCCGCCGCAGCAGCGGAGGCAGCTCCAAGCACCGGGAACGACGACTGGCGACGGACGAGCCGCTGCGGCGGCTGCGTCGCAGCTGTAGCCGCGGCTCCTGCGTCCTTCTCGCGCTCGCTCGGTCTGCGCTTCGGCCCCAACTGGCGGGCGCTGGCGCCTTTGGCCGTCGACCTGGCTGTTGTCGACGACTGGAGCTGCTTTTTGTTCGCCCTCGCAGTCGACGACCCCGTCCGAGACGATGAGGAGGAGGCCGAGGCTTTGGGTTCTCGCTGGGTCCGAGGGTGCGGCGACACGGCCGCGCGGCTGGCGAGTGTGGACTGGAGAGAGAACGTGCGCGCCAGAGCGGCGGCCGGCGCGCGTCGACTGGTCAGACTCGCCGCGCTGCTGCTGCGTCCGTAGACGTGGCCGCGGCCGCCTGGACGCGCGGGCTGCCTGGAGCCGGAGCTGGAGGAGCGGCGCCTGGAGCTGGAGTCGGAGCTGGAGCGGCGAGACGAGTCCAGCGAGCGCGGCTTTGCCGGGGCCGGCGCGGTCGCAGTCGGCCGTCGAGCACCGACGCTCGGAGCGCTGACGGCCGCTCGCCGCTCCTCCTTGTGCAAGCCGAAGTGGCGGAACACGTCGTCCTTGTGCTCCATCAGGTCGACGGCGTGCGCGTACAGCCGCGAGAAGGCCGCCGAGCTCTGCGGACGCACTACTGGAGCCGCTCCGGCCGCCCGGACAGCTCTGGGCCTCGCCGCATCTCCGCCATCTCGCGCGGGAGTCCGTCGACTGTCATGCGCTTGTGCGGTGGCAGCGGAGGCCACAGCGACGGCCGTGACCGAGGGAGCGGCGTACAACGTGGGGAACAGCCGCGAGGCGAGACCGCCGCCGCCTGGGACGCCGCCTTGGACGCCGCCAGACGACGGCCGACGCGCTTGGCGGCCTGGCTGCAGCATCGTCCGGCAATGGAGCGAGCAGCAGTGAGCCGCCACACACGAGACGAGACTTGGGCGGGTCTATAATTACACTCCAAGTGACGCTGAGCCAAGGGTTGACGATGGAATGGACGCCCTCGCGTGACCCCAAAGGCGGATCGGAGCGCTGTGGAGACCCAGTTGAGCTCGCTTGCCATCATCAGCAGTGTCTATCGGCTCGCCCCCACCTGTGGTGTTTCGCGCGTCTCGACGGAAGGCACAAGGCAACAGAGTCGGGGGAAGCGTCCACCGAGGAATATGCTCGACTTGTTGTCTTCTGCGCTGATTCTAGAGTGAGAGTTTGGGCATATACTGCTTCAAGTTAAAAGTGGGTTCACACGTTCACACCCACTTCCCGATCCGAGAGCAGTATGAGCAGCATGCGGCGCGTGTGCGGCGCCTGCAGCGTCGCCGTCGAACCGGAGGAGCACGCGGATGCGTGCGCGACGTGCGGCGCGGCCCTGCGCGCGCCCTCGGCGTTCGACTGCGCGCGGCTGGGGCTGCTGCCCGAGCTACAGGCGATCGTCGCGTCGGTACGGAGGACGCTGGAGTAGGCGTCTTGGCTTGTTGTCGGCTGCCTCGCTGACCGGACGCCGCCGCTGCTGCCGCCACAGGACGCGTCCTTCGACGTCAACGCGCTGGAGGAGTCGACCAATGCGACGCTGCTGCACCACGCAGCCATCAACAGCAAGATGCGCGTGCTCGAGTGCGTCGTCGTCCTACTACTACCCGTTTCGCTCGGTGATACTCACGGACTGGATCGTCGCGGGTGCCGGGGACAGGTACCTCTTCTCGGAGCCGGCGCTGCGCGACCGCGTGCGCGTTGACGCGCGGGGCGGCGAGATGCAGACGACGCCGCTGTTCTGGGCGGCGTACCACAACCACATCTACGCCGTCGAGCTGCTGCTGCGCCACGGCGCCGACCCCAATGTCACGGACGAGCTCGGGTCCAACCCGTTCTTGCTCTCCATCCAGGTGCGCTCTTATTCTCTCGCTCTTACTCTCTCTCTTATTCTCTTACTCTATTGCTCGGCTCTTACTCGCTAATGGATACGCGCGCGTAGCGGTGCTTCCCGATCACGGCGGCGTACCTCGTGGCCAAGGGGACCGACGTGAACGTCCGCGTCAAGGGTGAGGGCCGCTGTATCGATGGGCACGCAGCTGCTAGCCTCTGATCCTCTCACGCCCCCGTGGCCCATATCTGATGCCAGACAAGCTGCGCAAGACGGCGCTGATGATCCTGTGCCACCGGCAGAAGTTCCACCTCGACTCGTTCCGGATGGTGCTCAGTCTGCAGGCAGACGTGGACGCGCAGGACGCCGAGGGCAACACGGGTGCGTCCTCCTTGCGCAGTCCGTCTCTTCTTCAGTCAGTCGCTCACTCACTCCATCCCTCTCACGGCCGCCGCAGCGCTCCACCACGCGGTGCTCAACAACCTGACGCTGCCCGTGCGCATGCTGCTCGACCACGGCGCGGACCCGAACGTGGCGAACGCGGACGGAGACACGCCGAGAGACCTCGCGCGCAAGCTGCTGAGCCCGGACGCGCCGGCCCGCGTGCTGCTGACGGAGGACTGGCAGCTGCAGGAGCTCGCGCGCTCCACGGGCATCTCGGTAAGCGGGTATCGATCCTCCGTAGGCTCTTGACAGCCTCGTCCTCACTCATCGCCGGCGGTCTGTGGCCACAGAAACGCGCGCTCGAGAACAACGTCTACAAGCTGTCGTTCCTCGTCCCGTGGGCGTTCCTGCCGCTGAGCTGCTGGATCGTGGCGACCACGAGCGGGCCGCTCTGGATCCTGCTCAAGCAGGGCGTGCTGCTCGGCGCAGCCTTCGCGCTCGTCAAGCTGCTGCAGCGCGGCTCGTACGGCGACAAGAGCAAGGCGGCTGCGCTCATGTTCGGCGTCAACGTGTCGTCCATCGCGTGGCTCGTCGGGAGCTTCCCCGGTTACGCGCGGGGCAACTGCTCCACGAGCTTCTACGCAGCCATCTCGGTCTCCATCCTGCTCATGTGCTACTCGCTGTACAAGACGGCAGTGACGGACCCCGGCGTGGTATTCACGACGTACGACGAGAAGATCTACGTGAGTCCAGGGCGATCCGTCTCGTCATGTGTCTGTCTCTGTGTCTGGGTGGGTGTGAGTGTGCCAGACTGACCGGTTTTGGCTCTCGTGGAACGCCAGAACATCACGTCGCTCGTCGAGTCCAAGCTCCCGAGCCCGACCAAGCTGTGCCTGACGTGCCTGCACAAGCGGCCCCTGCGCGCCAAGCACTGCGCCGAGACCAACACGTGCGTCGCCAAGTTCGACCACTACTGCCCGTTCGTGAACAACGCCGTGGGCGCTGGCAACCACCACCACTTCCTCGGCTTCCTCCTCTTCGCGGTGCTGTCGATCGGCTTGAGCCTCGTCGCCAACTGGCGCTACCTCGCGCAGCAGAGCGACATCTTGTGGACCAGCGGCGTCCTCGCGTTCGGCTGGAGCGTCGTCCACTTCCACCCCGCACTCTTCTGCGCGTCGCTGCTCGACGCGGTCCACATCGCCTGGATCGGCTACATGCTCCTCTTCCACCTGTACCTCGCGCTGGCGGCGCTCACGACCAACGAGGTCGTCAAGGGCGAGAACCTCGAGCGCGCCTACTCGCGCGGCGTGCTGCGCAACGTCGTCGACTTCCTGCACCTCCCCGGCGAGCGCGCGGTGGACTGGCGCCGCGTCTACAACATGGACGAGTACACCCAAGCCGTCACGTCCAAGAGCAAGCGCGCGTGAGGCCCTCGCGCCTCCAAACTGCGTGTCCGAACGGCGTCGTAGACTTCCATCGTGAGCCCCCACCGCATCAATTACTTTGGCTGCGTCTCACGCGAGCGAGAGCGTCGAGCTGGCGCCTAGCGCACGCGCTCCAGACAGCGCAGACGCGCGCTCCTGGACCGCGGGTTGGCCGCCAGCTCGTCCGCGCTCGCCTTGGTCGCCTTGCGCTTGACGAGTCGGAAGTGCTTGGCCTCCTCGGCGTCCTCGCCGAGCCGCGAGCCGTCCTCCTTGCCCTTCGCGTCCTGGACTCGGTTGATCGTGACGTATGAGCGGATTGCAGAGCGAGTAGGAGCGTCGAGCGCCACGCACCAGCGTCCGGAAGAGCTCCTTGATCGGCCGGTCCTCCAGCGAGTGGAACGCGATCGTCGCTAGAATAATGCAGCATCAGCAGCGTCAGTCAGTCAGTCCGTCAGTCAGTTCCTAGACGCTCTACGACCGAGCGAAGCGCGTCACGCAGCGCACCTAAGCGTCCTCCAGGCGCGATCACGTCCGCCAGCTCGCGAACACCGCGCTGCCAGCATCATCATCACCACAACAGTGAGTACCGGACCACCACAGGACGTCCCCCAATCGACGCACCTCGACGTGGCCCAGCTCGTCGTTGACGTGGATGCGCAGCGCCTGGAAGCACCTGGTGGCCGGGTGCACGGCCCCAGCGCGGCGCCGACGGTCCGCGACGCCCCACTTGCGCGCGATGCGCTCGATGCAGCCGCGCAGGTCGTGCGTGGAGCGGAAGGCCCGGCCGCGCTCGCGCTCGCGCACGATGGCCTTGGCGTACTCCTTGGCCAGCCGCTCCTCGCCGTAGAGCCGGAAGATGTTGGTGAGCGCCACCTCGGACGCGCCGTTGACCACGTCGGCCGCCGTCGGGCCGTCGCCGCCCTGGTCGAAGCGCATGTCGAGCGGCCCGTCGCCCATGAGGCTGAAGCCGCGCCGCGGCTCGTCCAGGTGGAAGCTGTTGGCGCCCAGGTCCACGAGCGCGCCGTCCACGAGCGCGGGGAAGCCCGCGGCCGCCAGCAGCGCGCGCGCGTCGGCGAACGAGCCGCGCCGGAAGGCCACGCGCGCGCCGAAGGGCTCGAGGCGGCGCCGCGCGACGGCCAGCACCTCCGGGTCGCGGTCGATGCAGAGCAGCCGCGCGGCCGGCTCACGCTCCAGCAGGGCGCGCGAGTGCCCGCCGAAGCCGGCGGTGCCGTCCACGAAGAAGCGCTCGGTCGTGGGGGTCGTGGGGGTCGAGGAGGAGCCGCGCCAGAAGGCGACCGTCTCGTCCAGCAGCACGGGGATGTGGACGCGCTGATCGGCGGCGGCCTGCGAGCTCAAGGCGCGCGAGAGGGACGCGCCGCCGCGGACGCAGCAGGAAGAGACGGCGGAGTGCATGGAGCCGCCGGTGGAGGGGCTGATAAGGGCTGCGCGCGCACGCAGCGGCAGCGCGCGGCGTCCGCCAAGCGCGACCAATGCCGCCATGAGGTGCATTGGGCAAGTGATCGATCGAATGGCTGGGGCGTAACGTTCTGTCGTGAACGGTACGGATCCATTTGAGGTCGGATCCGACTTTACTAGTACGATTTAATACTTTTGATAGTATTCTTTACTTGACCACGTTGAAGCGGACCTTGTTATCGTATCGTGCAGCGCAACACTGAAGGCGGCGCGCCGACCTGCCGACGGAGGAGCCGCGCCGATGCATAACTTAAGCCGGGGGCGCCATCCACCGCGCGTAGATGCTGGCGCCGGCGCCGGCCATGCGCGCGCGCGCGTCCTCGCGCGAGACGCTGGCGGGCGGCGCGCTCGCCTTCCACAGGAACGCGCGCGGCTGGCGCCACGAGTTGAACTCGCTCGCCAGCTCCTCCACGCGGGGCTCGCCGCTCTCCGCCAGGACGAGCACGCGGCCGGCCGACCCGTCGGCTGCGAGCTCGCGGCGGACGACAGTCGTCTCGGCGAGGAAGTCGACCGCCTGCTTGATCGTCTCGCCGCAGAGCGCCTCGGCGTGCCGCAGCTGCTTGCGCACGAGTAGGTCCTTGGCGAGCGTCTGCACGCGGCGGACGAACTCGCGGTCGGTCGGCGCGCTCTGCTCGGCTCCGAGGCTGCACAGCCCGAGCGTCGAGAGCCACAGCGAGTCCGCGAACGACCAGTGCAGCGACAAGAGCAGCCCGGCCGTCTTGCTCGACTTCCACTGCTGCGCGTCCACCCGGACGGCCGACCCGGCCGCCGTGCACGCGCGGTTCGCGTCCACGAACCGCGCGACCTGCTGCGCCACGTCGACGTCGTCGTGGCGGCAGATGTGGCGCAGATACTTCCACATCGTGCGCGCCTTGTCCACGACGCGCGCCAGCTCGAGGGACACCACCGCGGCGTCGCCGTCAGCCCGCTCGCTCGGTCGCAACAGACAGTCGATGGCGCCGGCGACCGCCATCTCGGGCAAGAAGACGTGGAGCACGTGGTTCCGGTAGAACCCGAGCTCAAGCGCGCGCACGGGGAACTCGGCCTGGGGCGACACGACGCCGTTCGCCGCCACCTTGACGTCCAGGATCGACAGCGCGTGGTCCACGAGATCGTCGTCGTCGTCGTGAGCGACGGTCGCGCCGCGAGCCTCGAGCTCCTGGACGAGCCACGCCGCGCGCGCCTCCAGCATCTCGCGCGTGATGTACGAGCGCTTCCACATGAGCAGCGCCGACACGATCGCGGTCGCGGTCACGGTCCCCGCCGTCTGCATGCGCGTCGCTACGGCGTGCGCGGCGTCGTCGAGCGAGGACTCGGCCGTCAAGGCGACCGGCTCCCCGAAGCGCACGTACGTGTGGCCGCAGCGCAGGAACACAATGTCCCAGACCGACTTGAAGAACACCTTGAGGCTCTCCTTCTCCTTGGGCTTGCCCAGCAGCTGGTTCGCGTACTCCTCGACCTCGTACACCTTGTCGTAGTCGAGCGAGATGGGGACCAGCAGCACTGTCTTCTTCGCCTCGGCGTCGCTGCTGCTCGCCGCAGTCCCTGGCTGCGGAGACGGCTGCCGCACGTAGTCGAGGGACATGGACAGGAAGCCCAGGCGCGGCTTGCAGACGCGGCCGTGAGGCGACCGCCCGCCCTCGATGAAGACCCCGAACGGGTTACCGTCGCTCAGCAGCTCGTGCACGTAGTGCTCCAGCACCTGCTGGTACAGCAGGTCGCCTCGGAAGGACCGGCGGATGAAGAAGCTGCCGTTCGCGCGCAGGGACGAGCCGATGACGGGCAGGTCGAGGTTGTTGCCCGCGGCGATGCGCGGCAGCGGGATGCCGTACGCGAAGCACAGGTAGCTGATGATGAGGTAGTCCAGGTGGGTCTTGTGGGTCGGCGTGAACACGACGCTGACGTCGCCCTCGGCCGCCTCGAGGATCTCGTACACGCGGTGCAGCGAGTCGATTTCGACGTGGAGGCCGTGGAAGAGCATGCGCCACGTCTTGGTGAGGATCCAGCCGAGGCAGCGCACCGCCGGCATGACCACGTCCAACTGGAGGCCGCGGAAGATGCGCGCAACGCGGTGCTTGTCGTCCGCGGACAGCTCGGCGCCGTCCAGCATGATGCGCTCCGACACGCGCGCGATCAGGTTCTCGCGGTGCACCGCCACGGATGACGGCGGCCGGCCGTGCAGGTTGACGTTCATGCCGGAGCGGAAGGTGAAGAGCATGTCCAGCATTAGATGGCGCATGTCGGCGAGCTGCGCGACCGAGCCGCGCTTCGGCCGTTGTCGTCGCCCTGCTGCCGGCAGCGCTGGTCCACCGACGAGAGCAGCCACAACGACTCCATGACGTTGACGAACCCGCTCGGCAGTCTCACCGCCCTGGCCACGTCTTCTCCGTCGGCGTCTTCTCCGTCGGCCGAGGCGGCCGCTGCGGCGCGTCGCTTGCAGTCCGCCGGGCCCAGCCGGCTGTCGTCCGAGCCGCTCTCCTCTCCTTCCGGCTCGCCTCCGCGCCGGCGCTCGTCCTCTTCCTCCTCCGACGGCGACAAATCCGCGAGTTGCGCCGGGTCGGTGACCAGCGCGTGCCCCTTGGCCTGGTACTTGAGGTAGCGCACCTAGATGCGCAGCACCGTCGCGAACATCCGCTTACACCCGTCAACCTGCTGTAGCAGCACCTAACACTCACTAACATTCGTGTATCGGCGGGCTGGCGGCGACACCACCTTGTTCAGGATCTGCTCGAGCCGGCGCGCCTCGGCCACGTTGCCCGACTTGTAGTGCATCTGCATCTGCGCGCGCATGTGCTCCTGGTGGCGCATGTCCTCGATCTTGTCCATGTCCATCGTCTGCAGCACGAGGCGGAACTCGGCCTGCTCCTTCTGCTCGCGCTGCGCGGCCTTGCCCGCCAGCTTCTTGTGCGCGCGCCGCTGCTCCTTCTGGTACTGCTGCAGCTCGTACTTTACGACGTCGTAGTACTTCT